>JAPKLW010001403.1:53339-146731 GCA_026898455.1 Plectranthus barbatus | reverse complement strand
ATATGCTTTATCATTCTTACATAGTTATTTGTTATTTTGTGAAAGTATATTTGTTAATTTTATGTAAAGAATGATCATTGTATATTCATTAAATATGTCATTATGTTTCATGTGTTTATGATATGAATGCCTTTGATTATCTAAATGATACAATAACATGTAGGAAACAATACTTGTTGATCATTGTTTTTAAATTGTTTATGTTATTATGTTCAATACTTTATATCATTGTTTAGGGACAAAATGTACGCGACAAGGCGATGTTAACCCAACTGATGTAGGTTCTCAACTGCACAAGCAAAGTGAATAATCAGGAGAGTACTATTCTTTTGATAAGACACATGCAAAGTTACAATGGAGAGAAAGACGCTGAATGGAGTGCAAGAATACCGCAACGAAACAATAAGTTCTACCGATATCTACGCACAAAATTCTGCACTACGTTGATGTTGTCGGAAAACAGTCACTGCTCATTGAAAAATTTGAAAGAAGCTAAGGACTACCTGAAAGCCGAGGGAGAGATCAATACTGTTGACGTGAAGGAGTATTTTGAAGAATACATGAATGGCAATGCTTAGAAAGTAATTATTTTACAAATATAACATTTTATGCTTCTGAACTTTTGTTGTTTTTTGAGTGGTTTGTCGATTTAATTTTTTTCAGTGTTATGAACTAATGACATATCGTACTATGCATTTTAAAACACTTTGTTAGTTATGGTATTAACTAATCTTTAGCTAAATATTAAATGATATCAATAGTATTTTGATTAGTAGGAATATTTATAAATACCCTTGTGTTCATCGTTTTGTTAACAATTTGTGAACTGTAGATATGATAATAAAGCAGAAAAAAGTTCAATGTTTATCAAAAAAGATATTTTGGCAAAAATTTGAAAACATCATAAATGGCAAAGTACATATAAATCAAATTAAAGTTTTTATTTTCTCTTAAATGATATATGAATTTTTAAACAATGATCGTCTTAAAAAAACAAAATGGTAAGTTAAAAATGTTACATGTGTCCAGATTTATATGGGTTGATCGTATTTTCTATGTATTGTAAGCTCTAATGATATTAGTATAATTGAACAATGATCAATCTATCAAATAAAAATGATTTTTGTTTAACACTAAATTTCACCCACTACAACCACATCGAATTCAAAACAGATTTCCTTTTTGCATTGAATGATATATTTAAATAAAAACAATGATCGTAAAAATGCACAACAATGATATTAGTATACAAATAAAAATAATGAAAATAAGTTATTAGGTTTTAATATAATAGATTACATTAACATAATCTTTAACACATAGACAGTAAATTATGTTAAATGAAATTTACCAAAACACATAACCAACAAAAAAATATAAGATTTACTAGAACAACAACCATACTATGATTGTGTAATTCATCAAACCTATCCACTACATAACCAATGTCAGACACATACTTAAAAACAATGTGAGTTTTGCACTCGCACCTTATGGACCTACGTCTACGTTTATTAACATAACCATCACGTGCATTCTCAACATCATCCTCTCCAGCATGTTTTTTACCCTCCCTACTACAAACTACATACCTCCATGTAATAACATTATCTACATTTTTACTACCGTAGATACGTATGTCAAACCCAACTTGCTTTGCATACTCCTCGTAAAACTTCATTGCATGCTCCAATGTAATGAAAGATTTACCCACATATGGTTTCACAGCATCATCGCAAATAGGAACAAAAGTAACTGAAAAAAAGAATTGTAAAAGCTTAGCATTAATATAAAAACGACAAACAAAAACATACTAAATGATAACAAAATAAAAATTAAAAACTCATTTCATTACAATACTCATCAAATAAAAAGTATTACAAAGAACATAAAAATTCAGAAAAAAACTGAAAAAAATAAATAAAAATATTAAACGACAACAAACTACCAAAGTAGTAGCACGTGCATATTAAAAGGACAAACAAAATCGTACTATTTTTTTTTTTTAAAAAAAGAACTTAAAAACGAACAATTGATAAAAAATACTATATACAATGATATTGGTAACGTTGTTTAATGACATATAGTGACAAAGTAAAAATAACCTAAGTTGAACTAAATTGACAACATTGAATAACGCAATACATAGGAGAACAAGAAGGGTGAAAACAATAAATCAAATCTACAAAAACATGTCGACACAAAATATATGAAAGTAAGAATAAGAAAGCAGTACATGGAATATAATGAAAACAAAAATACAACATATACTATCAAACAAACAAATAACCTGGAGATTCATCGACGATAGATTGGATTTCCATTATATTGAACGACCTCGATAAAAAAAAAATTGTAACCCAAGGGAAAAATAACAGACACGTTAATGGGGAAGAAAGACGATAAGAATGAATGAACACAAGAGATACGTACAAGGAAAAAAAGAAAACAAATAAAAAGATATAATATCTTTAGTTGATTGCATGAAATTAGGAAATTACCAAACTAAAAAAAGATACTATATAACATAATTTTTACTTCTACCAATAACGCCCTTTGGCTAATTAAATAATATTTATAAAATGCCACATGTCAAAATTCGATCCATTAGATTACAAAAATAGACGGCTAGATATAAGGTCACTGTTCATTCATAAATATATGGTATATATATATAGAGGAGGGATCATGTGAGAAAAAATCCTCCTGTGAGAAAAAAAAATAAATCATATCCATTAGATCTAAATAAATCAATGGTTGATATGCAATCAAGCAACAACTAAAACACTATCAAGCAATTGCTTGATTGTGTTTTAATTATTGCTTGATTGCAATGTTGCTTGATTGTGTTTGACTTGTTGCTTGATTTTATATCAACCATTGATTTATTAAGATCTGATGGATATGATTCATTCTCAGGGAACTTTTTCTTACCCGATCTGCTCCCTATATATATATATATAGTTGTATTCATTTCTGAACCTAATACCATGAATGAACTATGACGTAATATCCGTTCGTCCATTTTTTTTCATCCGACGGTTTAATTAATTACATGTGACAATTATTATATTTATTTATTTTATGTAAAGGGTGAATCAGGAATAAGAAGATCATCCATGTTTAGAAGATTTATTTTATTTGTCAGTTTCCTAAATTCATGCGATATTAATTAATTATCATATCTTTAATATATTCATTACTTAAATATCAAATCTTTCATTCATAAGAAAGAAGAATTTTATTGCTAGAACTTTATTCTACCATGGCATCGCTAGTAATATTGAAGACGAAGAATCTCTCTCTCTCTTTTCTACGTTCATGGATTGCGATAAAGACAACCAATCAAGTAAGTGTTTGTGTGAATTGTTGAGACCGTGGATTGTAAGAATCAGTGCGGGGTTGAGTTACAATCAATTGTTATCTTATTAAATAAGAACATAATCATAATCGTTAAAAATAAAAAGGGTAAAGGGTCATTTTAGCCCCTCGATTATTGTGTCAAGATCATATTAGACCCTCGTTGATTATTTGGATCAAATAGACCCCTCAACTATTAAAATTAGTTCATTTAACCACCTCAACTTTTAAATTTACCATAATATCCCTACTAAGAAAGTACTTCCTCCGTCCCGATTTAATTGTACCGGGTTGACCGGACACAATATCCAATGAGTGATTATAAAGTAAGTTGAGTGAAATTAATATTTTTTTGCTGAGTGTGAAAAAGTTACATTTTTAGGTCATCTACAACCCAAAATACCAAACTCAATCCCAAAATGCAGTAACTATTAAATCAAACAGTAATTTATCTCCAACTCAAAACACCAAACTCCAAACCCAAAAGAATATTTTCAGCATATTCTTTCTTTTACAATTTTTTATTTTTTTCAAATACTACCAATATATTTATCATATTTACAATTTGATCCCTTTATTAATTACAATGAAATAAATTATTATAATATAACTAATTATTAACAAATATAAATATTATTAATATTTTTACGAAGTGAATATTTATTTTAATAAAAAATATTAAATGAGTAAAACAGTTTAATAATAAAAAAACTTGATAGTTTAATAAAAAGATTAAATAATACATATCAAACTTGATAATAAAAAAATATAAAATGCATGTATTATATTTGTATAACTACTGCTTGTTGGAAATTTGGGGTTAATTTAATAAATTCTCCGTGATAAATATTTAATTTTCTGTGATAAATATTTTATTTGACAGTTTCCTAAATTCATGCGATATTAATTTATTATCATATCTTCAATATATCTTTAGTATATTCATTACTTAAATATCAAATCTCATCACACGTTCATTCATAAGAAAGAAAAAATTTATTGCTAGAACTTTATTCTACCATGGCATCGCTAGTAATATTGAAGACGAAGAATCTCACTCTCTCTCTCTCTCTCTCTCTCTCTCTCTCTCTCTCTCTCTTTTCTACGTTCATGGATTGCGGCAATGACAACCAACCAAGTAAGTGTTTGTGTGAATTGTTGAAACCGCGGATTGTAAGAATCAGCGCGAGGTTGAGTTACAACCAATTGTTCGCGTATTAGATAAGAACATAATCCTAATCGTTAAAAATAAAAAGGGTAAAGGGTCATTTTAGCCCCTCGATTATTGTGTCAAGAGCATATTAGACCCTCGTTGATTATTTGGATCAAATAGACCCCTCAACTATTAAAATTAATTCATTTAACCACCTCAACTTTTAAATTTACCATAATATCCTTACTAAGAAAGTACTTCCTCCATCCCGATTTAATTGCTCCGGGTTGACCGGACACAATAACCAAGGAGGGATTATAAAGTAAGTTGAGTGAAATTAATATTTTTTTATTGAGTGTGAAAAAGTTACATTTTTAGGTCATCTACAACCCAAAATACCAAATTCAATCCCAAAATGCAGTAACTATCAAATCAAGCAGTAATTTATCTCCTACTCAAAACACCAAACTCCAAACCGAAAAGAATATTTTCAGCATATTCTTTCTTTTACAACTTTTTATTTTTTTCAAATACTACCAATATATTTATCATATTTACAATTTGATCCCTTTATTAATTTCAATGAAATAAATTATTATAATATAATTGATCATTAACAAATATAAATATTATTAATATATTTATGAAGTGAATATTTATTTTAATAAAAATATTAAATAAGTAAAACAGTTTAATAATAATAAAAACTTGATAGTTTAATAAAAAGATTAAATAATACATATCAAACTTGATAATAAAAAAATATAAAATGCATGTATTATATTTGTATAACTACTGCTTGTTGGAAATTCGGGGTTAGTTTAATAAATTTCCCGTGATAAATATTTAATTTTATCGTAATTAAATTTTTTTGTGGTATATATATATATATATATATATATATATATATATATATATTCTAAAATTTGAATTTCGGTGACTGAGAAATTAAACCACAAGTTAGCATATTATGGTGTATGAGATAATTAAACATGTGTTTAATGTCCCAAATTCATACAATTTGAGACTTCTATGTGTGTAACAATAAGTCTGTCGGATGTTAAACAAACATCGAGATTAACATTTGTATTGTGCATGCACACGTAGTTGACTCAGTCAACGCGGTAGTTACAACATGTGGGGATAAGAATATTATGTGCTCGATAATTTGCGACATTATTCGTAATTGTCGTAATAATGATGTCGGTTTTTTAATCGACGTGTTAATGATGCCAGTTTGTAACCGACAAGACAATGATGATATTGTAACGTCTCGATATTAAATGTCAAAACGTAACCGTCACGAGCACTTAGTATTTGTTTTGCAACGTCACAACATTAGTGACGAGAGACGTAACCGTGGACACCATAATGCTCGATTTGTAACTGTTGATCGTATTCAATTATCGATCGTAACCCCTGGGTGGACATGTCTATAAATAGGCATGCATAGGAGTTGGCTCCGGTCCCCCAGACATCCGACACTAGACATCATAGCAAGATACTACAACTTTATTCTCATATTGCTGCATCTTTTTTGTTATTTTTAAGCAACTCAATTTCACCTCCGTTCAGTTCGCCGAAGCCTTTTCGATTGTGGTGCTGCCTTGAAAAGGACAAAGTCATTTTACCTTGGGGGACGATCGCAGTTAACAAGCACTACGTTGACGAATTTGTCTTGCGGGAAGAGGGATTCCTCGACTCAGCTATTTTGTTGTTTATTTTAATATTTTATTTCTTTTATTTACGTACTTGCAGTCCTACTTGTAAAAAATTGCATTACTAGACATTATTTGCTGCAGAAGTTCTCAGTCTTGAACAAATATTCCAACAATCGCAAGACAAATTCGCTACTTTCAACATTCAAGATCTGAGACGATGGCTGACCACTCTCTCAATGGTGCTGGAGGAAGCAACTCCAACAATGCTCGTCAACTCCCTTTGAATGCCCAAGCCGACAAGCCGCTCAAGTTTGGCGGTGTGGACTTCAAGACATGACAACAGAAAATGCTTTTCTACCTCACTACTCTTGGTTTGGCTGCATATTTGAAGGAAGACAAGCTCGAGCTTGCCGATGATGAGGCCGACAACAACAAGAGAATTGCCTTCGATAATTGGTGTCATGGCGATTTCCTTTGTCAAAATTTTGTACTCAATTGTTTAGTTGATCCTCTTTATGCCGTGTACTGCAATGTAACAACAACTAAAGAGCTATGGGAACAATTAGAAATAAAGTATAAGACAGAGGATGCGGGTACTAAGAAGTACGCCGTGGCCAAGTACTTGTCATACCAAATGGTTGACAATCATTCGGTGGTGGAACAAGTGCAAGAGTTTCAACTCATTTTTCACAATGTTCACACCGAGGGGATGCTACTCCCCGATGCTTTTAATGTGGCTGCGGTCATTGAAAAGTTGCCTCCTTCGTGGAAGGACTTCAAGAGATACCTTAATAATAAGCAAAATGTTATGTCTCTTGAAGATTTGGTTGTCAAGCTTCGTATTGAAGAGGACAATCGAAAAGTGGATCCTAAGCCGAAAGCTATGGATGCCAAGGCAAATTTGATGAAACGTGGTGCTCCATCAAAGAAAAGAAAAAGGCCTAACCTGTCGAACAAGGGGATTATGATCCAAGAACCTAAGTTCAAGGGTGTTTGCTTTAACTGTAGCAAAAATGGGCATATGGTGAATCAATGCAAAAGCCTAAAACCAAAAATAAAGGCAAAGCAAAGATGGATGCCAATCATGTTGAACCCGATGATGATTGGGATGATGATTTGTGTGTCATGGTTTTTGAGGTTCATCATGTTGACAATCCACGTGAATGGTTTGTTGATACAGGCAAAACATGTCATGTGGCTCTCGATAGGAGTGTGTTTGTCTCCTATAAGTTTGTTGAAGGAAGAAAGCTCCATATGGGCAATCAAGCTTCATCAGATGTGGTTGGAATGGGCAATGTTGTGCTCAAACTCACTAGTGGCAGGGACTTGACCTTGAAGGATGTGCTTCATGTCCCAGACATCCGCAAGAATCTCGTGTCAGGCTCTTTACTTGTAAATCATAGATTTAAACTTGTATTTGAGTCTGAAAAGTTTATCTTGTCAAAACTTGGAAAGTTCCTTGGTCGGGGCTATCTCACCAATGGTCTTTTCAAGTTGAATGTAATGGCACGGTGCCTAGCCGGAAAGTCTATCAATAAAGTTGAATCTACTTCTTCTTATTTTATTGAGTGCTCTAATTTGTGGCATGTAAGATTGAGACATGTAAAACTTAATGCGATAAAAAGATTAGTAAATTTGAATTTAATAAAGGTGGCTAAATTCAAACAAACTAAGTGTAAAGTTTGTGTTGAGGTAAAACTGACAAGAACGCCATTTAATTCAGTCGAAAGGAGCACTAATCCTCAAGAGTTGATACACACATATTTGTGTGATTTTAAAATGGTGCAAACTAGGGGTGGGAAAAAGTATTTTATTTCTTTTATTGATGATTGCACCAGATATTGTTATCTCTACTTATTAAAAAGTAAAGATGAAGCAATTGATGCCTTTAAAAATTATAAAGAAGAGGTTGAGAATCAATTGAGTAATTGGATCAAGATGATTCGAAGTGATAGAGGTGGAGAGTATGTTGCATTGTTTGAAGAATTATGTGCCGCCTCGGGTATTATTCATCAAACAATGGCACCTAACTCACCTCAGTCCAATGGTGTTGCCGAAAGGAAAAATTGGCCACTAAAGGAAATGATGAATGCCTTGTGATTAGTTTGGGGCTACCCCAAAATATGTGGGGTGAAGCTATCTTGACAGCTAACTATATCTTGAATAAGATACCTCTTAAAGGGAAAGAGGTGACACCTTGTGAGTTATGGAAATGTCGAAAACCTTCCTACAAATATCTCAAGGTGTGGGGTTGTTTAGCAAAGGTCTAAGTACCTTTACCCAAACAAGTTGCAATTGGATTTAAAACAATCGATTGCATCTTTATAGGGTATGCTTTAAATAGTGCTGCCTATCGATTTATAGTGCACAAGTCGGGTAATCCGAATGTGATCGAAGGCACCACTATAGAGTCAAGGAATGCTATATTCTTTGAGCACATCTATCCTTGTAAAGATAAGGAAGATGTACCGACTATGTCTAGAAAAAGGACATATGTGGAGACTACTAGTTCTTGTCCTATAAAGGAAGAACTGAGACGTAGTCATAGGGCTAGAGTGGCTAAAAGTTTTGGTTCGGACTTCATCACCTACATGTTGGATGATGAACCTAGAACCATTAAAGAAGTGTTGGTCCCAGATCAGAGTACGTATGATGTGCAGCGGAAGTATTAAGATAGTTAATTGCACTCTAAAACTCAAACAATTCAGTTTCAATTTTAACTCAATTTTTATCAGACAGTTTTAAAAACAATAGTTTGTGTTAGCCAGCAGTTTAGGTTACCAGTTTTACAGTTATGAACAGTTAACAGTTGTACACTTCAACACTTTTAGACAAGTGTTGAAGGTTTCAAGATACAAATGAAAACTGTGTGATGCGTATAGTAAATAAAACTGTAAATAGGCAGGATATTTATAGTGGTTCGGAGCCTTAAGTCCTACGTCCACTCTTTGGATATCAGATTCGGAAATTCACTAAGTAATGAAGATACAATCCTCACAATCTATAGCCAAGTGTTGTAGAGACCTCCGTCGACAGCAGAATGGATCACTCGCCTAGGCTGTTGCCCTTCACTCCTTCTTCAGTTCCTCGAAGCCAGGCAACTCCTCGAAGTCTCCTCGGAACTGGCAGTCATCGGAGTTGGACTGAGGACAAACCTCCCTTTTCCTTCTCCGGTAGGTAGGATGGTTGAGTTTGAAGGGATTCATGAACTGAATCACGAAGTCCGTTTGCCAATGATCCTTAATTGGAATATAAAAAATAAATTGCTATGCCTATGATTATCCTAGCATGCTCCTATTGATTATGCACAAGGGGGTTTATGCGGAATACCTGGATTGTAGAAACCTGAAGAACGAGTGCGTAGAGATTTGATCCTCGATCGTTTTCCCACACACAAAGATTTAATTCCTAATAGATTGAGGAAATAAATCTATGAAAATTAGTATGTAATTTTCAAAAACAAGAAAGAGAGAGAAGATAGAAGATAATCCTCCTGATCTGATCTATATCCCAACTCAATCCAAATATTTGGTGAAGATTCCCTTCGGATTCCTTGCCCGGTTGAGAAGCATAATTTCGTCCTCGTTTCTCAGATCTAGTCGATCACCACAGCTCCCAAATGCTGGTTTGTTGTGTGCAACATATGATCTTGTGGTGTGTTGAGATCTGAGGAACTGAGGCCTATTTATAGGAAAATACTGGACTTCTATTGGGCCTGAGTTTCATGGGCCAGACCAGGGACCAGAATGCAAATAGCAAATAAGGCCTATCAATTAATTAATTCCCATATTCAACCAAGAATATAATTTATTAATTAATATTGATTCATTCCACCAGAGAATCAATAATGTCCTACCTATTTGCTACCACGTTTTGAGGAACGGGTTGCATGGGCTCGGTATATCCCCACATTTAAGGTTACAGACATTTGTTAATTAATTTAAGCTCTGACAAACTATTTAATTAATTAACATCTTATATTCCTGAGTCAATCCACTCAAACCTTTTCACTTATGCTTGAACTTAATCAGCCTTCAGGACTTTAGCATAACGAACCTTTCGAGCTGCTCAGGGAATGTCACCATCCTATACTGGATGTGGTTACCTAGTTCCCGTACCAGACAGTTATACACAAATTGCTATTACCCAAGATACAGATATAAAAGCTCAACCAGAGCCTTTCACTACAACTCAAAGTAATACAAAATCAGCATATACTTCTGTACCTTCATATAGGCTTAGGATCTCATCAAGACATAGAGATCTAGATTCTTTTAATGTCAGATAAAAGAATCGATCTCGACTTAGGTCCTTATCAATGTGTGCCCCACACCAGCATACCAAGCCATCCAAGATAAGATGCTTATTGCTACGTATGCTGCAGCCTACACCGACAGTTTATCCTGAAACTGTCTCAGCTGTGATAACTATTTATATCTCGCTAGGTCAAACGATCCATACGATCTTCCGTGATCTACTACACACCGTATGATCTTCCTATCGACGAGATAAGAGGATAATTGCGTTTGCGACACATGTTTGTTAATTCAGACATGAGATGAACATACAACATTTATGATTCCCAGTATATTAACCAATCGACCTTGTACATAATATACCAATCATAATGCTTTCAGTATATAAATCCATCTATCTCCCACTTATACTCAAAGCATTATACAAGTGCTTTCCAGAGTATAATGCGTCTAAACTAATCTAGCTATTACATCAATCATTGTACTTGGCTGGCTTTGCCCTCAGCCCAAGGTTACGTACATGCATCTCGTAGACCTTCTGAGGCAGAGCTTTTATGAATGGATCCGCTAGATTATCTTTTGTATCAATCTTCTCTACTAGCATATCACCCCTTGCTACGATTTCTCGTATAATATGGTACTTCCTCTCAATGTATTTTGTTGCTCTGTGAGTTCGTGGTTCCTTTGAATTAGCCACAGCTCCCGAATTATCACAATATACCATGATAGTCTTGGGCAGTTTAGGAATCACGTCCAACTCCAGAAGGAAGTTTCGAAACCATACTGCTTCTTTCAAAGCTTCAGAAGCTGCCACATATTCTGCTTCCATGGTGGAGTCAGCAATGCACTTCTGCTTTGCACTCCTCCATGATATGGCCCCACCTCCCAATGTAAAGACATAGCCAAAGGTGGACTTTTTTTCGTCTCGGTCTGCCTGGAAATCCGAATCCGTATAACCCACAGGGCACAACTCCTCGCACTGATAGACAAGACAATAGTCTCTTCAAGTACTTGAGTATGCGCTTTACCGCGGTCCAATGCGCCTGTCCTGGGTTAGACTGATATCTTGCTACCATGCCTACAACAAAGCAGATATCTGGCCTCGTACATAGCATTGCATACATGAGTCTACCCACGACCGATGCATACGACACGTTGCTCATCTCATCTTTCTACTTTTGTGTCACCGGACACTGTTCCTTGGAATGATGTATGCCATGTCTGAAGGCTAACAAACCTTTCTTGGCAGTTTACATGCTGAAACGGGCAATCACAGTATCCACATATGATCCTTGACACAAGGTCAGAATCCTCTTATTGCGCTCCCGCAATACTTTTACCCCTAGGATGTATCCTGCCTCCCCAAGGTCCTTCATATGAAACTGTTCGGATAACCACCCCTTTATGCCCGACAATACTTCCACATTGTCGCCAAATAGGAGAATATCATCTACATAAAGTGCAAGGAACACCACGCTTCCGCTGACACATAGACGGTACATGCAACTCTTGTTTGAACATTGTGAAAATCCATAGGATTTAATCACTTCATCAAAACGCAGATTCCATGACCGTGAAGCTTGTTTAAGTCCATACAGCGACTTCTTTAGCTTCCAGACCAAATGTTCTTTGCCCCTCTGCACTTAACCTTCTGGCTGTTGCATATAGATGTCCCTACCTTCTTTAAGGTACCCGTTTAGAAACACGGTTTTGACATCCATCTGCCAAATCTCTAGGTCCTTATGTGCTGCTATGGCTAGGAGTATACGAATGGACTTAAGCATGGCTACCGGTGAGAAGGTATCGTCATAGTCTACACCTTCTTTCTGACTATAACCCTTCGCCACCAGCCTTGCTTTGAAAGCTGTAATTTCACCATTCGCTCCTTTCTTTCTTTTGTATACCCATTTGCACCCAATGGCTCGATAGCCATCTGGCAAATCAGTTTTCTGGTATACATCCATAGCCATAATGGATTCTATTTCCGAATCCATGGCGATCAGCCATTTGTCTGCATCTTTATCAGATACCGCCTTATCATATGTCCAGGGATCGGTATCATCCAGTCCGCTTTCCGGGATCAAGTCAGAGGACTCTCCCACGAACATATACCTCTCGGGTTGGTGGACAACCCTCCCACTGCGATGAGGCATCTGAACCGTGTCAGTAGTTGGCACAGTACCCGTTGGTCCCATACCTTGCATTAGTGGCAGTGTTGGTATTGCCTCGCCTATTACAGGTGGATTTACCACTACACTGGGCTTTCCTGATGGAATCACTTCCTTATCCTCAAGCTCGTGGAGGATAATTTCACTCTTGGATCTGTGGTTTCTTACATATTCGTCCTCCAAGAATCTTGCGTTGGTACTGACAACCACTTTCTGATTCTCAGGACAATAAAAGTAACCACCTTCGTTTGCCTGGGATATCCTACAAACAGCATCAACTTACACCTACTTTCTAACTTATCAGGTTCCTTTGTCAGCACATAAGCTGGACAACCCCAAACCCTCACTCTATTCAAACTTGGCTTTCGCCCATACCAGAGTTCTAGAGGCGTTTTAGGAACTGATTTAGAAGGTATCAGGTTAAGCAAATAGGCCGCTGCCTCCAAGGTATATCCCCAAAACGAAATCGACAAGCTTGCATAACTCATCATCGACCTGACCATTTCCAAGAGAGTTCTATTTCTTCTTTCTGGTACACCATTTTGTTGAGGGATTTCCGGTGCAGTCCATTGGGATGTAATCCCATTGTCTGACAAGTATTGCAAGAACTCGTTACTGAGGTATTCTCCACCACGATCTGATCGTAGTGTCTTGATAGTCTTACCTAGCTTTTTTTCTACCTCAGTCATAAACTCTTTGAATTTCTCAAAGCATTCAGACTTATGGCGAAGCAAATAGACATATCCGAATCTTGAGTAATCGTCAATGAATGTGGCAGAGTACTCATAACCTCCATGAGCTTGCATGGACATTGGTCCACATAAGTCAGAGTGGATCAATTCCAACACATCCTCTGCTCGAGACTGACTTGCCTTAAAAGGCCTGGTCGTCATCTTTCCCTCAATACCGGATTCACAGATTTGATGCGGTACCACTTGAAAAGAATCCAAGAGCCCATCGCATGCTAATCTTTTAATCCTCTTTAGATTGATGTGACCTAGTCTCAAGTGCCAGAAATATGTTTGATCCTCATCGGAAGAAAACTTTCTCTTTAAATGGTTATTATTATTGGACGAGTTTGCAACATTCACGGAAGATTTATGCTTACAATCAATGATATAGAGAGAGTCAATCAGTTTGCCACGACAGATAACACCGTTATTACCAATGATAGAAACTCCACTATAAAAAATAACTGAATATCCATCACTAAATAACTTGGAAACTGAAATTAAGTTCCGCCGGAAAACCGGCACATATAAAACATCTCTCAAAATCAAAACATTGTTTTCAAAGCAAAAAGTAAAATCTCCAATGGCTACTGCTGAGACTCGCTCTCCACTGCCCATTGAGATGGTAATCTCGTCATGCTTCAGCTGCCTTGTCGGCCTGAACCCCTGCAAAGTATAACAAACATGATCAGTAGCTCTAGTATCCACTACTCAAGAATGGGTAGAAACCAATGCTAAACATGTTTCCGTTATAAATGCACATGACATACCTTGTCTACCCGTGCTAGGCACTAGACAATCTACTTCACTTCGCTTGCGTTTGCATGGCATGGTGATGTTTTCTGCCAGATCAGCTTCATCTAACCATTTAAGCATTTCTTTTGCTTCAGCAACTGTCTTGTCAAAAACTGACAAAGTTGGAGCAAACTCAGATGCTATCATGTCAGATTCTTCTCGAAGCAGGGCCCCAAGTAACCCATAAAGAGGAAACTCGCGCCTGGCACTGAGAGACTTGATGAAATCATTATAAGAATCAGATAGAGAGTGCAGGTCAATATTTATTTATGCCCGCTTGCTAATTCGTCCACCTCTCTTTCTGTACTTTTTCATAATTCTCATCATACTGATGAAGTGCATAATCAACGAACTCCCTTCAGTCATTTTCTTGCAGACCAGGTCATCTACAAGATTATAACTGACATTTCGTCTCACCTTCCCATACACTTTCACAAGGTCCCTCCATATCACAACAGTAGACTGGTACTTGTTGTATTTGAGCCTTAATTCTCTAGACAAACTCTTCATGATGAGAGTGCGGGCAAACTCATCAGAAGCTTTCCATCTTTCATAGAATTCTCGCTCATAACCAGTACAGTTCCAGTACTGGGAGACAGAGGGTCCATGTAAAGTACACGGGCATGTTTAGCAGTGCAGAGTATTTCCTTGAAGCAAAACTTCCACTCAGGAAAATCAGGACCAGTCAAAGAATTTGATGTCAACAGGTTAATGATATGAGCAATAGACATGTCTGAAAACAACAAATTAAAGCAGAAATTAAAACATAGTCGCAAACAACTAAAAAATTAAATATTGAAACCTTATGATAAAACAATATTAATGTTTCCTCCAATTTGCCTAAGTATTACTATTGCAAGCCACACAAGTGGACGTTTACAACAAAACACTTAAACAGACTGCATCTTTCAATTCCAGTCCTTTAATTCCAATCCATGCCCAGGTTACTTAGACAAATGGAATTAATAATTGGAGACTAACTTAAGACCATATTATCCTACTGAGAAGGGACATCACAAATGAGTTATACTCTGGATAACATCTAAGCTAGCTTACCACCAAAGCCAACCCTCCCATATTAGGATCCACTAGGACACACCTGATCCCTATAATAAGGCTGTCTCATTTAATCCAATCCCTAGAGAACTTATGAAAACTCAATACGCAAGCTACACATGTAGACGTTTACGCATGAACTCCCACTTCTCAAATGAAATAAATGTTTGTTTTAAGAAATCCTATCTATTTGAGCTTATGAATACTAAATTAAGTAAGCTACACATGTAGAAGTTTACCTAATAAATTACCCACTTCCAATAAAGGATTGCTTTGTGGAGGTCTTACTAAATTATGAGCTTAGTAATTTTAAATTCATAAGGTTCAATTGCACAGATTATTTCATGTAGCCATAATTATGACATTGCTAAAATTCTATCATGCATGGCATGAACACCGAATTTATAATTATAATTAATTACACAAAATAAATCATATAGCATGCTTTAAAGTTGTAAATAAAAGCAGTAAATGTGCTCCCATTATCTACAACATGCGTATATGTTGCGAAATTAATGTAAACACATATATCATGCGAAGACAAATAATAAAGCAAAAAAAAATTGTCCTTGTGGCCTCATGATACAAAATTAAGAAATAATTCTATCTATTACAATTTGGAATTATTTCATAGATCTTCAAACTGGGCTCCCACTACTTCGACTGTGATCTGATTTATTTTCTGAAAAAATGGGCCTCCAAGATTTGATCCATCAGAAAATAGGACAACTGGGCGAATTAACCAAATCGTGGGCCTAGGCACACATTGTAAGCCCAATAACCCGCAAGAACTCGGCTCGACGAGCCACCACCGGCGAACCGCCGCCGCCGTGAGGGCTCTCGGGATCGCACAACAGCCATGCACGTACGTGCATAATTGTAGCCCGCGAATCTGCCTCCTCCGGCCATCGCCTGCTTCGCATGCCACCGCCCCGGCTTGCCCCGATCATCGCCCGAACTGCCGTATACCTTCTTCTCCATAGTTGGCATCCCTTGGCTCGCCGGAATCGTGCAGGAGATGAGACCGGAGGCTCGCACGAACCGCGCACAAACCCTAGGGTTTGCCGCGCCCAGCTCCACCACCGGTCGTCCCCAGCCCGCGACCCCACCGCCACGAGCCGTGCCGCACCACCTTGCCGCTGCCGACGTCGTCCGAGGAGGGAGGAAGTGCCGCCGGCCTGCTGCGTGTGGGGCTGTGCTCGAATGCCGCGCGTGTCTCCCGTGCCCCGACTGCTGCTCGCCACCATCCCGGCCTTTGCCCCCGCCCTCGCGCCGTCGTCCTGAGGCCGCCATGCCTGCCTGGCCGGCTGTGGCCGCACGGCCTTCACCTTGCGTGCGCGTGCTGAAACCCTAGGGTTTCGCAGCACCATCGCTAGGGCCTGCCGCGTGCCGTGCTGCCCTCGCCGACCGCCGTGCATGGCATGTTGCCATGCCGACGCCATCGTGCGTTGTCGCGCGGCCATTTGTTCTTCGTATTCTTCATTCGTTCTTTGTGTTCTTCGTTCTCCATTTTACAGATTTAATTTAAAAAATTGAAAATTACATGGGATTGCATCCTAATACAATTTGAAATTTAAATCTAACCACAGATTTATCTCGTGGATGAAAAACAAATCCTTATAAAAGGGCTGATTAACCCGAGAACCACGAGGACGAAAAAACACAATCATACAATCCATAAAATCCATGCAATCATTCAATAATAATTATCATGCATATCATAGGCAATATTATTTTTTCCGATAGCGCCAATTAATTAAACTTGGCTCTGATACCAATTGAAGGGATTCGTGAACTGAATCACGAAGTCCGTTTGCCAAGGATCATTAATTGGAATATCAAAAATAAATTGCTATGCCTATGATTATCTTAGCATGCTCCTATTGTTCACCGTGTGACCTTGTTCTTAGTTTTCAAGTGAGAACACAGCAGCCTGATTATCTAAGGAAGAGAAGGTTATTACGGGCAACTGCCAACCAGCATACGTTCTGGGAAGAACTCTGATGGATTTATATACTGAAAGAATTATGATTGGTATATTATGTACAAGGTCGATTGGTTAATATATTGGGAATCATAAATGTTGTATGTTCATCTCCTGTCTGAATTAACAAACATGTGTCACAAATGCAATTATCCTCTTATCTCGTCGATAGGAAGATCATACGGTGTGTAGTAGATCACAGAAGATCGTATGGATCGTTTGACCTGGCGAGATATAAATAGTTATCACAGCTGAGACAGTTCCAGGATAAACTGTCGGTGTAGGTTGCAGCAATACGCAATAATAAGCATCTTATCTTGGTTGGCTTGGTATGCTGGTGTGGGGCACACATTGATAAGGACCTAAGTCGAGATCGATTCTTTTATCTGACATTAAAAGAATCTAGATCTCTATGGCTTGATGAGATCCTAAGCCTATATGAAGGAACAGAAGTATATGCAGATTGTGTATTACTTTGAGTTGCAGTGAAAATCTCTGGTGGCTTCGGCGGTTCCGATATCCTTGTAAAGTAGCCGTTGATGCGCCCGTTGGCCTTCGACCGTTGAGCGGTTGAGGTTATGGCTCGTAATCTCCATATCAAGCTCCTTTTCAGCTAGTTGAGGCGCCAACGACCTTGATCGAACTATTCTTAATAATAATCGAACTTCTTTTGGCATTATTCGAACTGCTTTCTGCTGCGCCAGATCTTAATTCGGACTGGGTCTTTCGTCCCTATTGGGCTGAAAACGTTGCTGGTCCGCTGTTGGGCTTCGGCCTGGCGTATTTGCTGGGTCGGATCTGGTCCGGACCGCCAACACCAGTCTTAACTGAGTGTCTATTCGTCTCTTATCAATGGCTTCTTTAATGTTCTTCTACGACGGATCGACATCTTGCTGTTCACGCATTCCTTAATGTGAAACTGTCCTGGTCTGAAACTGTGAGCGCCTCTCGCCAGTTTCTTTATGAAAATTGTGTCTACAGTTTTCTTTGAGATCCAAACCTCAGCAGTTGAAAAACTGTCTACACAGTTATTCGCATCTGTTACTCTGCTCTGTTTTTATCGTCCTATATACTTGATAGTTATCTCGTCTGGACGACTTCTTCTTCAAAATTGTTCCACATTTTGCTCGTTCTCTTCTCCTAGACTATTACAACTCGATCATTCTATACAAGGATTACATGAGGTAACAACTCTAAGGCCTAGACTTTGGTACATAGTTTTGACACATCAAAACATTAATTTTACAGGTGGGGTTTCTACATCAACACCTAACAAGAAGCCTTAGCTAGACCCGATGCCTCACTATGACAAGAAGCCATTAATAATGAGATAGATTCGATTATGCAAAATCATACTTTGATTTTGGCCGATCTCCCAAAAGGTTGTAAGCCCTTAGGATGCAAGTGGATCATTAAAAAAAAGTACAAAGCCGATGGTTTGGTTGATAAGTATAAAGCTCGCCTCATGGCGAAAGGATTTAAACAAAGAGAGGGAGATAATTTCTTCGATACCTATTCACCTGTGACTAGGATCACATCTATTAGGGTGCTTATAGCGATTGCTGCTTTGCACAATCTCAAAATACACCAAATGGATGTGAAGACAACCTTCTTAAATGGAGAGCTAGAAGAAGAAATCTATATGGATCAACCCGGAGGATTTGTAGAACCTGAACAAGAGAGAAAGGTATGCAAATTGGTTAGATCCTTATACGGTCTTAAACAAGCACCCCAAGCAGTGGCATGTTCGATTTGACAATGCGATGTTGTCAAATGGATTCAAGTATAACGAATGTGACAAATGTGTGTACTACAAAGACACGTTTGACAATTTTGTGATTGTCTGCCTTTATGTAGATGACGTGTTGATCATGAGTAGGAATCTACATATAATTATTGATACCAAACGCATGTTGGAGAATAACTTCGACATGACAGACATGGGTCTGGTTAATGTGATTCTTGGAATCAAAATCAGAAGAAAGCCTAATGGAATTAACCTATCACAATCTCACTACGTTGAGAAAGTGTTAAGGAAATTCGATCCTTATGATAGTTCACCTGCCAAAACACCACTAGAGCTCAATGTTCACTTTGTTAAAAACAAAGGTGACCCTGTTGGTCAAGAAAGATATGCAAGGGTCATTGCTAGTCTATTGTATTTGAGTAATAGTACTAGATCGGATCTTGCATATGTATTTGAGTAACAGTAATAGATCGGATCTTGCATATGCGGTGGACAAATTGAGCCGATACATGAGCAATCCCATTAAAGAACATTGGAAGGCTCTTGTGAGAGTTTTGAGATACTTGAAGTATACTCTTAACTTGGGTTACACTATGCAAGATTTCCACCTGTACTTGAAGGGTACAGTGATGCCAATTGGATCTCTTATTCAAATGACTCTCACTCCACAAGTGGATACGTATTTATGATCAGTGGGGGGCAGTGTCGTGGAAATCCATGAAACAAAGTTGTAAAACTCGTTCCACGATAGAATCAGATTTTATCGCTTTAGATAAAGCGGGTGAAGAAGCAGAATGGCTTCGACACTTCCTAGAGGATGTTCCTTGTTGGAACAAGCCTGTACCATTAGCGACGATTCACTGTGATAGCCAAACGGCTATTGGTTGAGCACAAAATAACATGTACATCGGGAAGTCGAGACATATACATCGTCAACATAATACCGTTAGACAATGATCTCAAATGGTGTGATATCTATTGATTATGTTAAATCAATTGATAACCTTGCGGATCTGCTAATCAAAGGGTTAAACTGAGATTGATCGCTAAAATTATTAACGACTTAACAAAGCTAACAATATAGCAGCAAATAAAAATTATCGATCCTACGAGGAATGAATTAACGAACCATCCTAAGTACTGAACTATAGTTTCTCAGGACATTGTTTGAGGCGATCAAACTCAAGGGTTTTTTGTAACATTAACTTGAAAAACTAAAGAGAAAGTAATCTTCAAAAAGGTCAATTAAAACCAGACAGAACAATTCAACGGGGTTTCAATCAAATGCAAAGATACAGATTCTAGGGATTTATTACTATCCTTCCTGACATGCAACAAACAAATCGATCAAATGCCAATTTAATTCCTTGAAAGATGGAAATCAAAAAAATATTGTAAACTTCTTTAATGGACAATTCACAAAGTAGATTATCAAAATCCCTTTACCCTTCCGGTCTCAAGAAATAATTCGATAACTCCCAAAATCAACAGATAAAATCCTATAATCTAATTCCATCCTTTAAAGACAAGAATAAATGATTATATTGTGAAATCCTTTTCCTGTTAATTAAATATCACCTTTTGAGTCTCAAATTAATTAACTAATAATCTAAATAAGTGACCAACAAATCAAGGTTTAAAGTAAAACATAGAATTTCACAAATCTAATAAGGAAAGACATTCGATTAAATTAATCTGTAAACATGCAGTCAGGATAGATTTTTAACCCTAGAATTTGATTAAGAAATTAGTTCATCACATTCATAATAATCAACATCATGAAAAGATAAAACCTGTAGTAAACTTGCATTGATCAAAAGAAGTCTCGATGTAACAAAAGCAATTCCATCAACTATCTTCAAACTCCAAAAACAATTCAAACATAAAATCTGCCTTGAAATAATATTCTATTCTGAAAATTAGATATCTACCCTAAAAACTCGAATGAAAGTGTTTATATAGGTGTACATATAATCCCCACAAGGTATAGAGCTAAACAAACTCCATGCCGGTCAATGCACGCTCCTCCTCGACACAGGTAATCTCGACTCGCCATGTCAGCCTCGACCATCCACGTCGACCGACGTAGGGCTCACATCAGTTGACGTGGAGCTCCCGTGTCGACACCTTCAAGGTCGATGTCAGCTCTCCCGTTGACTGCTTGTGTTGACCAGCACAAGTCTCGTGTCGGTCGATACAGAGCTCAAACTCCAACTTTCTTCCTTGTTTTGAATTTATACTCTTTTCGTGCAAAAATACACCATCAACACAAAATCTACACTAAAACACTACAATTCACAAATAAACATGAAAATTACGCAATTAGAACACTAAATGAGCTAGAAACTAATTGATAAGTTAGCGAAATAACAAACTTATCAAAATCAAATGAATAAATTGCTTGAGGGAATGATATTAAGATCAATAATATGAATGAGTGTAGTGGATATCCAACCTAGATGATTGGAGATCCCAAGAACTAGGTTCAATGGGACATCTAAACTACACAAGTTCAAGTGATAAGACCGACAAGATGATGTCTCTTTAGTGGCGATGCCTTAAAGATGACGTCACCTACCCTTCCCTAAGTTAGCAAGCAAGGTGTTATGAACCTGCATGTGGTATAGGTTAAGTCCTAAGTGGATTTTAATGACTCCTGAAAACCTCGTGATGACTGAGCTCGGAAGGAATGCTCGGAATAGGAGGTCACCTATATAAGTGGAAGTTGGGGCCCAATGTTGTTGACTCGGTACACACAATGGAGGAGTAGTTCAAGGTATTATTACCACTAAGCCGTCAGTGTACCCGACGATGTTTAAGATGAACGGTTCAAAGTTATATGCTACATGTTTAGGTGCATTAACGTTTCTCGAGAACTGAGTTGACTATGAATTCATGCATTTAGGCATTTCCACTCATGGGGGGGTTGTTGGAAATTCGGGGTTAATTGAATAAATTCCCCGTGATAAATATTTAATTTTGTTGTAATTAAATATTTTTTGTGTTATATATATTCTCAAATCCGAATTTCGGTGAGTGAGAAATTAAACCACAAGTTGGCATATTATGGTGTATGAGATAATTAAACATGTGTTTAATGTCCCAAATTGATACAAGTTGAGATTTGTTTGTGTGTAACAATAAGTGTGCATTGGTGGTACATGTTAGTGTTAACATGGACTGATTGTTAAGTCTTTCAGATGTTAAACAAACATCGAGATTAACATTTGTATTGCGCATGCACGTAGTTGACTCAGTCAACATGGTAGTTACAACATGTGGGGACAAGAATATTATGTGCTCGATAATTTATGACATAATTCATAATTGTCGTAATAATGATGTCGGTTTTTAACCGACGTGTTAATGATGTCGGTTTGTAAGTGACAAGACAATGATGATGTTGTAATGTCTCGATATTAGGTGTCGAAACGTAACCATCACGAGCACTTAGTATTCGGTTTGTAACGTCACGACATTAGTAACGAGAGATGTAACCGTCAATACCATAATGTTCGATTTGTAACTATTGATCATATTCAATTATCGATCGTAACACCTTGGGTGGACATGTCTATAAATAGGCATGCATAGGAGCTGTCTCCGCCTCCCCAGACATCCGACACGAGACATCATAGCCAGATACTGCAACTTTATTCTCATGTTGCTGTATCTTTTTCGTTGTTTTTAAGTAACTCAGTTTCACCTCCGTTCAGTTCGTCGGAGCCCTTCCAATTGCGGTGCTATCTCAAAAAGGACGAAGCCATTTTACCTTTGGGGACGATCGTCGGTTAACGAGAACTACGTTGATGAATTCGTCTTGCGGAAAGAAGGATTCTTCGACTTGACGGTTTTGTTGTTTATTTTAATATTTTATTTCTTTTATTTACGTACTAGCAGTACTTGCAGTCCTATTTGTAAAAACTTGCATTACTAGACATTATTTGTTGCACAAATTTAGTCTTGAACAAATATTCCAACACTGCTATGATTGTATATTATTGATATGCTATATTATTATATTTAATTTATTTATAAGGAATATAGATACATAAAAAAAAAAACAAACAAATAAAATAAAATCATGTTAAGGCACAAGATCTAGAACATAAATTTTGAAGGACCAGTGAATAAATAAAGAAGATAAAACTTGCAATAAAAAAGGACATGCATTTGCACTAAATTGCAACGCAAATTTGCGTTTTTTTGGAGAGAGAAAATGCAGAAATGCAAAATGAGTTTGCCTTTGCGTATGGGTTGGAGGCTGAAATCTGAGAGATTATGGGATTGCGTTTGATTTGCGCATCGGTTGGAGATGGACTTAGTAACGGAACAATTAAGTTGGGATAGACGAAAAAAGAAAGTGAGATAATTAAGTTGGCACGGAGAGAATATGTATTTCTATAATTTCTAAGTACTCTAAAAACAAAATGTTAAATATTTTAAAGTAAAACCTAAAGTTAAAGTTAACCAAAACACAATAATAGAAATAAATATGTAAATTATTTAAAATTAATCTGAAAATGAAAATAAAAACATAACTGAAACTTAACGAAAAATATATTTAGGTATTCTTAGGAAATAAATTTCTTAAAATAAACTTTATAGAGTAAATTCATATTTTTCTGAAACATAAAGAAACATAATTTGAATGAAAAAATGAAATTAATACAAAAGTAAAGTTTTTCTGAACTTACTTTTTAATTTTATGTTTTGTTTATTTTGCAATTAATTTTATAGAAATGGAATTTTAATGTTTCATAAAATCTCAATTTATTATTTAAATTTTGAATTATCAATTTTAAGATCTAAATTTACATATTCATACATTATAATGCCCAAGAAATAGGTTTCTTAAAATAAATTTAGATTTTTGAAATAAATTTGAAAATAAATAATTGAATTTTGAACGAAAAACGGAATGAATGCAAATAAAGTTCTTTTCTTTGAGAAAAACAAAATTAAAGTTTTCTAAAATTTCTTTTTAATTTTATGTTTTTTTGCTTATTCTTATGGTTATTTTAAAGAACCAATTTTTTTTTTTGGAATTTCAGTTTTTTTGTTTAAATTCAAGTTTTTATTTTGGAATATTCAATTTACATATCATTACACTTTTGTTTTGGTTTATTTTTAATTAGATTTTATTTTTTAAATATATGATATTTTGTTTTTATAGTATATAGAAATTATGGAAATACAAACTTTCTTAATAAGGATATAATAGTAAAGTTTAAAGTTGAAGTGGTTAAATGAGTTAATTTCAATTATTGAGGGGTCTATTTGATTCAAATAGCCAATAAGGATCTAATATACTCCTGACACAATAATCGAGGTACTAAAATAATCCTTTTGTCAAATAAAAATAAAGGCGGAGATTAATAAATTTAATGCCCATATTGAATGCATGTTTTATATTAGGGGCTTCCATTTAGGGTAATAAAGTAAAAAAATAAATTACGAATTCGTTCCACGATTTCATTCACAATTACAAATTGTATAATTTTTTTGTATTATCATCTTGCATTCATGATTTCATGTGTATTAAAATAAAAAAAATGTTTAATTTTTTTTAGAGAAATCAACCTCGAAAATCAGTACTTAAATGTTTATACAATTGTTTGCGCCTTGTACATCATTTCGTAAGAATTGACTTAGTAAGACAGGGTCGTGATTTAAACTCACGAAATCAGGAATTCTTGTCGCATGATGCGCCGCTGCATTAGCTTCTCTAGGAATAGCCTCGAATGATTCACATTTGATGGATATCTAGTTGTCAAGATTTATCAAGATATTTCAAGAATATTTATTGAAGATATGATTTATCTTGATAAGATTTGGTAGTTTGTTATTTAAGTAATCTTGGATTGAATTTTTTAGATATATTTTATTTCCTTAGTTTATTAAGATTTAATTTCCTTAATAGATTAGGATTTGATTTCCTCATGAAATTAGAATTTGATTCCATTATTAGATTAGGATTTGATTTGCTTATTAGGATTTGAGTTTGCCTATATATAGGCCTTGTTATGGAACAAATAATGCAATTTTCAGTTCAATAATAATTTTGTGAGTTATTTCTCCAATTCTGAAAATCATGAATTTTTGTGGATTACCTTGAAATTCAAAAATTGACTTATCAACCGGACTTTCACATCCATTTGTGGTGTCTTCACTATATCATTCGTTGTTGGATCAATTCGCTTCTTGGGTCGTAGGAGATTTATTCTGGACTACGGTACTTGAAGGTTTTCGAATCCAAAGGTGTTGGATTTTCCCCATCGTATCAGTTTCGTCAGTTCTGCATTGATAGTTCTTCAGTTTCTTGGGACATATATGAGATTTTTCTGGAGTACATCATTTGAAGGGTCAATAGTTCTTCAGCTTCTTGGGGTGTATATGAGATTTGTCTGGAATATGTCATTTGAAGGGTCGAATTAGGGTTCCTGGACTTCCACTCTATCGTCGTTTTTCTGTTCTAGTTATGTTTGTTTGCTTCCGCGTCGCTTCCGAGTCATTTCTGTTGAGTTCCTGGGCTGCGATCTCAACCTTCCGGCGAGGATCGTATCAACATTCCACCTCCAACGCCAACCTTTTCATGTCTTCCACAACGACGTCACAATACACTAGGACTTCCCTTTTATCTTTGATGCCTTCAATCAGACTCAAATAATCACTCTCCACTTGCTCAATTCTAATCCCATGTTGTTTTGCCATTCTCAAGGCATATCGCATTGCCACTCCTTCCAACAGAGTACTACTCCCCATTGCTTCTGTTCGCATTCGTCCCGCTAAATATACCTTGACTTGTTCGTCTCTAATGACATAACCATGCCAATGACCTTCTCGAAAACTTTTGCGAAGTCACAATTCATTTTCAACTTACCTTGAGTAGGTCTCCTCCACTTTTCCTTTGTTGTTGTCTTATTTTTCTTTTCCCTCCCTCTATCTGTCGCATTCGATATTCATCCCATCTTCCTCTAGCTCTTTCCAGCATTTCCTATTCATTGATCTCAATATTCTCAAACACCCATTTGTTTCTTGCATTCCAAATTTCCCAAGCTGTGACAACAAAAAGTTCAACAAATTCCTTTGCCTTGGTGTTCAGCAACTCCCGCACTATTGCTCGGAGGCTCCATTCCTTCCATTGTGACACATCGAGCCTGAGCACTGATTTCTTCCACAAAATGGAAACTCTTTTACACTCCAAAATTGTGTGTTTCAGTGTCTCCACCACCTCTCTACACCTCGGGAAGAACGGATCACTGATAGCTCCTCTTAGGTACAAGTTATCTCTCGTAGGGAGTGCATAGTACACATTCTCCATAAGAAATTCCTCACTCTGGGGTACACATTAATCCTCCACATCCTAGACCATTCTTTGTTCCCTATACTTGTACCAACTCTTTTTTTGTTAAGATATGATGATTCTCCAATCACTACCTTATATGCCAACTTCACCGTGAATTTTCCATTCGGTGTAAACTTCCAAATTCTCTTATCTGGCCCAGGTATACCGCTCAAAGGCATAGCAAAAATTTTCTCTTGTTCTTCTTCATCAAACAGAGCTACGATGACATCTCTTTTCCAACTTCCATTCTCGATATCAATGAGATATTCTACCTTTGCGGTATCCTCTAATCTTTTGGTTGCCTTCTGTTTATCTTGGTCTGAGGTGCCAATCCATTGATCATTCCAAAGGTTAATTGATTTACCATCACCAATTCTCCATGCTTCTCCTTTCCTTATGATTTCCTTTGCTGCACACAGGCTTCTCCACAGATAGCTTGGATTGTAACCAATTTTTCCTTGAATAATATTACAGTTCGAATAATATCGTGCCTTCAGTAACTTTGCTGCAATCAAGTTCTGAGACTATTGCAATCTCCAGACTTGTTTAGCGAGCATAGCCAAGTTGAAAGCATATAGCTCCTTAAATCCAAATCCTCCACTTCCTTTAGGTGTTGTCAACACCTCCCAACCTTTCTAGTGAACACCGCCCTCTCAATCTCTTGACAAGTAGTTATTGGTAGTAGAAAGCAACTCATTGTATAGCTTAGGATGTCTTGAACAATGGACTTAATGAGTATCTGCTTCCCAGCCTGAGATAAGGTGTTTTCTTTCCACTCTTTAAGTTTTCTCATAATTCGATCTGAGATATTCCTGAAAACTTCCTTCTTCCTATAATTGTGGGTAATCCCAGGTATTTAGCATGTTTATGTACTAGATTAACCTTCACGCAGTCAGCTATTTCTCTTCTCTTATTTTCCCAGATATTCGGACTCGTCATGAATTCTATTTTGTCGAGGTTTATACGTTGTCCGGATGCCATCTCATAATTCTTTAAAATGTATCTAATAGCTTCAGCCTCCTGCACATTTTCCCGGGTAAACATGATAGTATCATCTGCAAAGAAAAGGGGTGATATTGTGTGGGCTCGTCTATTGATCTGGACACCGTGGATGATTCATTCCATCTCAGCTTTTCGCAGCATACCTGAGAGACATTCTGTAAGAAAGAGGAAAGAGGGTCTCCTTGACGGAGTCCTCTCTCTGGTATAAAGCGGTCCGAAACAAAACCATTAACACATAACCTATAGGACACCGATCGCACAATACGCATCACCAAATTAACCCACATATGATGGAAACCCAGCTTTTTCATCACTTTCTCCAGAAAATTCCAATCAACCCGTTCATAAGCTTTGCTCATATCAAGCTTCATTACTAACCAACCCGTCTTCCCTTTCTTTTTATTCTTAATATGGTGGAAAATCTCAAGAGCTTCCATAACGTTATCTGTGATAATACGGTCTGGGACAAAGGCACTTTGGTCATCAGATATAATAGAAGGGAGCATATGCTTCAGCCTCTTAGCTATAGTTTTAGATATGATGCGGGCCGTAACATTTGCAAGGCTGATAGGTCGAAGATCTTTCGGGGTTTTGGGATTCTTTACATTTGGAATGAGAATAATATTAGACTGATTGAGGATAGACAGATCCCCCCCATGATTCAATAGATTAAGCACCTCTTTAAGTACACCATTTTTGCATAACTACCAATATTTCTGGAAAAAGAAAGGAGGCATACCATCTGGTCCAGGTGCCTTCGAGGGATGCATCTATTTCAAAGCCTCCTCGACTTTCTTGATCGTATATGGTTCCATCAAAATGTTGCTATTTTCCGCAGTCACCTTGCATTCCACACAATCCCAGATCACACCCCACTCACTTCTCTCCTCTTTCCTGAATAGCTCCTTGAAATATTTGGTAAGTTCGGATACAATTTCCTTCTGGTTATTGACAGTTTTACCATCTCCACTAATAAGTATCTTGATTGTATTATGTCTTCTACAACGACATGCCTTGTGGTGGAAAAACATTGTATTTCTATCCCCCTCTCGTAACCATAGAACCCGATTACGCTGGTACCACATTATTTCTTCCTTCTCCAAAATGTTTACCATCTCCGCTTCAATCCTTCTCCTCTCTTATCTCCATTTTTCTGTGTTAGCACTAAGTTCGATGTTCTCCGATTGTTGGAGAAGCTCTTTTTTCTTCTTTGATATGTTTCCAAACTTATCAGTCGTCCATCTTTTGAAATATGCTCCACATTGATTTAGCTTTCCAGTAATACCTTCTATCATGTTAATCTTTTCCCAGAATCGTTTAAGAGTTTCATCAAAGTCCTTTTCCTAGCACCACATTTGCTCAAAACAGAACATCCTCTGTTTCCTCATCCCACCTTAAGTTTCCATCTCTTTTTCTCCTCCACAGCAATTGGAGCGTGATCAGACTTTAATCTAGGAAGGTGTTTCACCCTATAGTAAGGGAAAAACAACTTCCACTCCTCAGAGGCTACTGCTCGATCCAATCTACATTCCACGTTGCTTTTATAGCACCAAGTGAACTTGCAATCCTCATAACTGAGATCCGCAACTTTACATTCTTTCAAACAATCTCGGAACCGATCCATGTGGACTTCAGCTTTATCCTTACCTCCTCTTTTTTCTGTGCTCCATAAAATCTTCTGTGAACATTTTTTCCTTTTTGGTGCCTTTATCCACGTGCCTCAAGAGATCCCATGTACGGTATTTATTTACAGCTTCTGGCCATCCATAAACCCCCACTAAACTCCACACTTTCTCACCCTCTTTATGTACCTCACCTTCTATATGGTGTAATGAATATGATTGGATGTGTGCGATGAACTCTTTGTTCCACAATAGGGTAATACCACCACTTCTCCTTTTATTTTGTCTCTCGCAATCAACGCTAAAACATGTAAAGTTCCCAATTTTACTATTCAAATGTTGCATCTCCTTAATCATCTTTCTCGTCTCTATCAAAAACACCACATCTGGTTTTTCCTCCGTTAGGACCTTTTTTAAAATACAAACTGTCTCTCTGGGTTCCCAAGCCCACGACAGTTCCAACTTAAGATTTTTATTGTGATCCCGCCGCTATGTCGTTTGATCTTTTTGTTTTTTGTTATATTCAGCCTCCACCTCATCTATGTCCATCTTGTCCCCCCTCTTTTCCTTTTTATGTTGCTCCCTCCACCTTTATTACAAACCTTTGGTTCTCCAATTCTTCTCCATTTCCGTATAGTACACCCTTCGCCCTGCTCATTTTCACCTTAAATCCATCACTATGTCCTTCCATTGTTGTCCCCGACACCCCTTGTGGTTTAAGATTCAGTATTTCCATAAGCTTCTCTGTCGGCGTACATGGTAGGTTGTCCCTATTTATTTGTTTCTCTTGTTTTATTTCGTCTCTTCCAGATTTTTCCTCTTGTCTATCATAAACACTATCAACAACAATCTCCTTTTTCTGTTTGATTCCCTCTAGAACCTCTATTAAATCTGCTGATACTCTTGTTCCCTTGACACCATCCTTTGTTCTCATACTGACGATTACTTTGTTTAACTCTTGAGAAAGTTCAACAATTTTATTCGTTATGCTTTTATCATCATCCTCTATCCTCCCTTTCCCCTCCTTCTCCCCTCTTATTTTTTTGCATCTTTACTAAAAAATGTCAGCCTTCTAGGGTGTTGCACTGTCTCATCCACCCCACTCAAAAATATAAGTGCTTGTTTTTATAGAGAAGCCCACACCATTCACCATTTTCTCTTCCGTAAAATTGGAACTTTACTTTAATAATCAAAAAGGAGTTAACATATGATCACAATTCACTCTTTATATATATACTAGCATTTTACTTGTGCGCTAGGTGAAAGTCTTATATTTTAAATTATGAAAAAGATATATGTTGGTCCTGAAATCAGAGAATGTATAATTGCAACGGAAGTTTAGACTCTTGCAATTGTTTCTGAAAACTGACTAGATTTAGTTTTAAGTTTGATAAAAACTACCCCCCCGTCCCGGTCAAATAGTTTACTTTAACCAGGCACGATAACTAATGCGAGTAAGGAGTGTGTATTAACTTTCCATTTTAGGTAAGTGGACAATTAAACGGGACAGACGAAAGGCAAAGGTAGACAATTTAAGTGGGACGGAGGGAGTAAGTTTTAAGCTCAGAATGTTGTTAAGTAAGTTTCAGGATATACACTTCAATACTTAGCCAAGTGCTGAAGGTTTCAAAGTAAATACGAAAACTTAGAATGCAGAACCTTAAATAAAGCGAGCAAAAAAGACAAGATATTTATAGTGGTTCGGAATCAAACTCCTACGTCCACTCTTCCGAAGTTAATCGGGAATCCACTAAGTTTCAGTATACAAGCCTTCTCATGATATATTGATAACACGTTGGAATCCTCCGTCCTTCGGTCTACTATCGTCACTTGCCCAGAAACTCCTTGCAAACTGATCCTTCTTCTGGTAGAAGTGAGGACGCACCCCGCAACCTTCTTCCTGGATGTTGGATATTTTCTCGTTCTTCCCAGAACTCAGTATGATTGGTTATGCCTGTCGAAATCATATTCCCAAAGTAGGAACTGACTGCTACGAGTATAACTTTGAAAAGTTAAATTCACCAAGAAGATATCTTCTACTTATAGCTTTAGCCTCGTGCACTTAAAAACATGCACGAAAGAATAACTTTAGTTAGAAACTTAAGTCTCGTGATAGAAACATGGAATCTCAGAGAGTTTGAGTACAAAGTTAAGTTGAGTATTGACTTAGCTTTTCACAAGATTTTCGATGATTATTCTGCTGAGTTGTCGAGCTATTTAAAGGCTCTTGGTCGACATTTTGAATTTCTGTTTGTTAGAGTTAGACTTCCAGCCGTTAGAGACAAAGATTGGATTGTACAATCACAATACTTTCTACCTTCTCTTGTCAGACTAAGTTTCAGTCCGAGGAATCCAAGTTTGAGTTTCCTTGTACCGACTTTTTGACTTTGCTTTGAAATGACTCAACTCTGAATTCGAACACTTGTGTTTCACGTGCTCTTGAAATGCTGAAACTGAAAACTAAGTCGCTGACATTCCGAAATTAGTTTCAGTTTCCATCTTACTTAAGAAAACTTGGTTTCCAGATACTAAATTTCTGGCCTTACTAAGTTTTAAGCACGAGCACTTATCTTCAGAACTTCAAGCTTATTTGATTCTTCTTTTCAAGTCCCTGGGAATTTGGTTTTGGACATATCGAGTTTTTATCATCTTGAATTCCATCATCAGAAACTCAGATTCTGACTGCCCCGCTTGATCATCAGCACAATTTCTAGTCTATTTCAACTCGATCAATCTTATATAAGGATTACATTCAAGGACTCCAGAAACTTAATGCTAAAGTAAGTTTTGACATATCAAAACAACAAATTAGGAGTGAAACTAAAACTCAGTTTCTAACAATTTCCCCCTTTTTGATATTGTCAAAACCACTTACTTAAGTTAGAAAAGAAAAGGAAGCATGGTGAACTGAGTTTACATTCACACTACTCAGTACACGAGTCCTTATTCTGACCTACTCTATTTGATCTTCCCCTTGAATTAGAGACATATTCCTCGATCAATCAACATAGAGCGAAAAAGTAAGTTTGCCGATCACACTGGAAAATGTGAGTTGAGCCATGTTAAAAAAAACTTAGGAGGAGGGAGAGAGTGACAATGAGTGATTGTTTTTAAGTCAGTTTCTAGTTTTTATTAATGTGAAGAGAATTACAAGTACAATGAAAGATAAGAAACTGAACTTACAAAAACTAAGTACAGAGAACTCAGTACCACGAGGTTCATGGAGGAGGTTGATCAAATGTAGAAGTCTTTGATCCACACAGCTTTTCAACCAACTTTGCTAGCATTTGGAATTGATCCGGCCTCCTTTTCTCCTCGACTTCATCTCTCCTTAACCTCTCGGCCTCCTCGGTTTCTCTTCTTTAGTTTCTTCTTCTTCTTTAAGCTTCATCTCCTCCTTTTCTTTTCGGCGCTCATCTTCCCCCTTTTTAATAGTATCTATAAGGGTTGAGATGGTTTTGATACAGGAGAGGGACTCAGAAGTTTCAGCTTCCTTGCGATCCTTTTCATCGAGCCTGACCTTAGTCTCCTCAAGCTGACCTTGGAAGTAAGCTTGCATTTCAGTCAGCAAGGCCGTTGGAGTAGGGCTAGAAGTGGTTTGCAATTGATTGTGAGCACCGGTGGTCGAAGGCATTCCCGTTATGATCACAATGGGCTTGAAAAGCACCACTTTCAAAGGCCTTATCCTCTCATCCTCCTTCTTCGCCAACTCCTCCTCTTCTCTCTATCTCAGCTCAGCCTCCTGTTGCTTCTTCTTTTTCTCAACTTCCCTGGCCTCAATCATCTTTCTGATCTTCTTGACCCTAATCAAGTTTGCTGTTCTCGCCAGATTATCACACTTAGAGCTGACAATAGTCTTTATTAGTTCAGCTGCTCGCTCTGCAGTGGATTTCAATGTAAGTGCAACAGACAGGGCGAGAGCCTGCTCCAATTCCTTCTTCTCTTCCTCGACAGCCTGCAACTCTTCCTTAGACTTCATCAACGCAGATTCCACACTCCAGTGCTGCTCAATAAGTTTTCTCACCTTATCACTACTTGCAGCTATGATTTTCTGATAAGCTTTCGGAGTTGGAGCTGGAACTGACATCTCCTCTAACTCAGCATGGGAGGGAGACTCAGTTTGAGTGGGGGGGGGGGTACCTGGGTAATCAGAGGAGCAGAGATAGGAGCATCAGACACAAATAAACAATCATTTAGGGGAGCCTGTGAGCATCCAGATAAGCATTTTGCGCATCAAATGTTTTAGCTCGGTAAGTACGGATGGTCAGCATCCTCATCCCGACTTCCCCCTCATTCATCTATCTTGTCTCAGCCTGGGCACTCCACTCATTTGCCCACACCTCCTCAGATCTCCAGAAAGTTAGTCCCAACCTAGCCTGCATTATTAGTAGATCTTCTGTGTTGAACTCTTGCATGGCCAGATCGAACCTCCTCCATCTTCTGAACTCTCCTCGTAGTACCTCATATGCCTCTAAATCCTCAGTCAGATGTCAAGATAGAGCATATTGATTTCTTCAGAGATTCTACGCTCTATCTTTTTTGAGATCTCCGCGGCCCAAGGGATAAGCTTGGCATCACCAACGTTAGCAAGACTTATGGGTGGGCACCAATGTCGCAGTCTTTCAGAAGAGACTTCAGGGTGTGGTAGCCCACTTAGAGGAACTTTATATTCGCCGAACTGATTGGTCTTAATGATCTGGTCCTTAGCCCTGGAATCCCACGGGTGGTACCTCCACACCCCATGCATATCTCTCGCAAAATTAAACTCATCATGCATCCTGGGATTCCTCAGCTCTTCCTCTTCGTAAGATGGGATCAGGGAGTCATCAGAAGATATCTCCAAGTCAGTATCACCTCCCAGACCACCATGAGATGAATCAGCATGCACCATTTCTTTCCCTTTCTCTTTTTCATCTGCCAGTTTATCCGGGGTGGCCGCCTGCACTTCTTCATTTTTCTCCTATTCAGCCGGAGCAAGCTCAACAAATTCTCAAGCAATCTCTAACACAATCTCCTCCGTTGTTTTTACTGGGTCGGTCGAACCTGACTCAGCTTGAGCTTCTTTCTCCTTCTTTGGCACCTCAGTTTAAGCCTGAGTGCTCTCAACATTTTCTTTTTCTTGCTTAGCACACTCCTTCACCGGTTGTTTCGGGTTGGTTGCCCCTTCAACGAGCTCTCCACTATTATTTCAACAACCTGCTGCTCGAGCTGCATAGTTTGTTTTTTGGGGTGTTGGTCAGCACCGAGAGCCTCCTTATACAATTGGCGAAGACACGATCCTTAAGAATATCATAGATAAAAGGAATTTCTACCTTGTGGAAGACTTTAGCTTCAGGGTCCTTAAAAGTCAGGTTGCGTTTGGCAGAAGTATCCATAGATGGATCATATTTGTCGCCCTTACGCTTCATGCTTTCCTCAACTTTCTCTTTCCCCTTCTCAATACTGGCAACATCAACTTCTGTCTTCTTTCGCATCTCCTCCTCCATCTTGGCTTTCTTACTGCCTCTTTCTAATGCCTCCCTCTCCCCTTCCTTCTTCTTGCGCTTAAGTGGTCGAGAGGTGGCAGTCCCTTTCTTCTTGGGCATAGGGATGGGAATACTGATTCCTTAAAATCTCCTTTGAGTCGAAGCTGGTGGCTTCTTGGGCTTCTCAGTATCGAACTTTTTCTTCAACCTCTTGTACTAAGGTTTGGTCGGACCCTCCCCAAGTTAGTCAGTGGGGGAGGTCCTCCATCGTCTTCTGAAGGCTCTTCTCGCTCTCCAAGTCAGTCTCGGTGACCTCTTCGTCACCACCACCACTTTCTTTATCAGCACCATCACCTTCTTTTTCTCCGCCTTCTTCATCATCATCTCCACCCTCCTCATAGAGCTAGAATATTTCACACTTGGCTTCGGTGGGATGAAATCAGTAGAAATCAAAGGCTCGTTGTCATCTACCACTTCCAGCAGCTTCTCCAACAAGAAACTTATCTTCAACCTGAAGCCAACATTGATGGAAAACTAACCCTTACTTTCAATCATGGACTTCCTTCCCACATAATCTAGTAGCCTTTCAAAAAGGAACTCTGCCCAGTTCCTATGAACTTCATCGTCGATCGCCATGAGTAGAGAGTACTTCTTCTTGCTCATTTCAGAGTATGAGCCCACCTCGAATTGAAGCATGCAGATAGCTATATCTACCAAGAACTTATAGAAATGATCAAGCTCATTAGTCTTATGATTCATCTTCCACCCAGCCGGGACATCTTCCCTCTTCCATTGGTTCAAGTGCTCTTCTATGTGCTCTCTCATCTTCTGATTACCTCCTCTCTGTAGGTAAGTATGGATTTGCACTCCAGTATTTCTTAGTCTGAACACCTCACTCAGCATCTTAGCATTCACTTGAATAGTCGTGCCTACCACGAAGGTGTTGAAGGTTTTGGCATGAGCATCAACCACGACATTTGTATAAAATTCAGCAACCAAGTATGGATAAAACCTCCTTGGGCGAACTGCCAGAAAATATAAAATCTTCTCTATATTAAGTTAACTGGGCAGTCGTCTATCAGGGCACACCTTCTCCACATTAGCAACATTCAGCAGTTTATCCTTGATCACCTGCATTGCCCTTTTTTGTTCAGGTGACAACTTCTTCGGATCATCTTTGAATAACTTCAGAACTTGCGCATATGCACGATTCTCATATACAACTTCAGTTTCATCACGACCTAAGATCTAGGTCTCCGGCTCTGGATTAGATGTACCTTTATTCGTTGGCATTGAAGGCTAATGATGAGCAATAACTTAAGAGAATGATTTTTGAATGCTTTGAATGCTACATAGATTTCTGGGTTGGTAGAGATTTGAAGATCAGATGAAAATGGCAAAGGATCGAAAGTATAACTATTGGAAATTCCTCCCTTATTTATATCATTCAAAACTGAGATTGTATGACTTAGATTAAGTTAATAAAAGATGATCAACGGTAGAGAAGAAGCGACCCTTGGATTGGGTTAACTTGATCTGACGTGGGGGGCAGGGTTGTCCACGTGTCACACTCGGATTGCTCGATGTCTATTGAGCATTTAATGCGTTGTATCTGATAAGTCATCTTTTGAATTTGAATTATCCCGCCTCTCAAACTGAAACTGAGTGGAAGTAAGTTTCAATTTCTAAATTGAGAATTTGAACTCATTTTAATTCTGCAACCATCCTTCAAGAAAACCATGTATTGAAAACCAAAACTTGATTTTGAAAGCCAGTTTCTCAGTTTCTCCGCCAACATAATTATCTTCAAAAATTTGCTAAATATAGAATCTCCAAGCTGAAAAATGAGAAAATACCAAATCTAAAAACAGAGAGTTGGAACTCAGTTTTAATCCGCTCCACTTCTTCTTCAAAATATATTTCTCCTATTCTGATCCATTAGTTCCAGAACACCTTCTGGACATGAAAATCAAGAGCTGAGACTCGGTTTTAGTCAGTATCTTCTCCACTTTTTTTTAGAGTTTGAGAAATAGGAAGTCTAAAGACTGAAAACTGAGAGTTGGGACTCAGTTTAATTCAGCAACTACTCCTCTTCGATCTAGATATCATCAAACTCTAATAAGCCAAGTTTGATGCATAACTCTTTGAATAGAGTCTGGGGAGTGGTTTGGTGAAGATATCCGCCAATTGATCTCCAGTTCGGATATACTCGACAAACATATCCTTCTTCTCGACTTGATCTCTGATAAAATAATATCTAATGTCGATATGCTTGGTCCTGGAATGGTGAACTGGGTTCTTCGTGGTGCACATAACACTGCTACTAATACATAAATAGGCACACATCCAGTTTCAATCTCATAATCAAGTAATTGTTGCTTGATCCACAAGACTTGAGCACAACAACTTGCGGCGGCTGATAAGCTCGTATTTTGCCTCACTTATCACATTGTTTTCTTTGTTATTTCATGCATTTGCATTAGTTTAGGGTCAATAATTGAGCATGAGTCTATACTGGTGGGTATTATGCTTGTGGTGGTGAATTTATGCAGGTTTGAGGCCAAAATCATTGGAAAACTGTATCGAAAGCAGTAGATGTTCAAAGAAATAGTCACGAGTTCTTACACACATGAAATTTGAGCTAATGGAGCACGGTAATAGAAATATATTTGAATTAGCTTTCCAATGCAACAAGAATCGGGTTTGATTGTGGTTAATCTTGTGAAGCATTGCACTTCTCTCCTACTTGAACTATTGATTCATTCTTTTTGTTGATTGAGGACAATCAAGTGTTTGAGTTTGGGGGGGGGGTTGATAAGCTCGTATTATGCCTCACTTATCATATTATTTTCTTTATTATTTCATGCATTTGCATTAGTTTAGGATCAATACTTGAGCATGAGTCTATATTGGTGGTATTATGCTTGTGGTGGTGAATTTATGCAGGTTTGAGGCCAAAACCGTTTGAAATCCGTACCGAAAGTAATAGATGTTCAAAGAAACAGTCACTAATTCTTCCACACATAGAATTTGAGCTAAAAATGATCTTTGAATTATCTTTCCAATGCAACTGGAATCGGGTCAATCGGAGTTCGTGAGCAAAAGTTATGGCAAAAACTGTGAGACTGCGCAAGAGAAGGATTTTGGCCGACACAGAAGTCTCTGTATCGATCAACACCCTGGGTGTCGATCGACACGAAGGATGAAAATCAACATACAGCCATGTTGATCGACAGGCTGGCTGTCAATCGACACCGACGTTCGAAAGGCAAAAATTCACCCAGTTTGGAGATATTTCCTTCTCAAGCTTAAAACCTAATGAAGACATAATTCCCCCTCTATAAATACTCAACTAGAGCTAGAATTTTAGTGTTAATTTTTAGAGTTCAATTCAGTCTTTCATTATTTATTTTTATTATTTAGTTTACTTTAATTTTCCAGTTTTCTTTACTTTTAGTGCTTTGGAATTCGAAGATTGTCAAGACTTTAAGATTCAGTTTCTTTATGTTTCAAGTAAGTTCAATGCAATTTTACATGTTTATTTCAGTTTGTGTTCTTAGCATGTCTGGCTAGGAACCCTAGCAGATTCTAGGGTTATTCTCCATCCAATTGGCATGTTGTAATTCAATTAAATCCAACCCTTATTAATTGGTTCAAATTCTCTGGTTTTAATTCTAAAATCTATTTCCAATTGAAGGATCGAGAGATGAAAATTAAATTAGATTGTTAGTTGTTAATTGTTGATCGAGAGGAGATAATTAACAATAGGAAGAGGGAATTTGATATAATTATTTTCTATCTCAAAAAGAAGATTCAGTTATAAGATTTAATCTGCATGTTTATCGATATTGACTAGTTTGTGTTATTGAGACTCAAAAGGTAAAATCACTTTCTAGTAATCTAGGTTTTAATTGCCTAACCAAGGAATAAATTCCAATTTATCATATTTTACACCATAATAATTATTTGAGTTTGGATTGATTTGTTTATGCATATTGATTGGATTGGTTGAATTCTCTAGGATTTGTGTTCTTATTTATTTGATTTTATTCCAAAGTTATTTTCTGAATGAAAACAAAACCACTCTCTATTTTGGATTTGCTCAAACAACAAGTTGATAAACTGTGTCCAGTACATGAAGTATTGTCGTTGCACTTTTCCCTTGGGTTCGATAACCTCTGGTTCATTAGAAATTTATTTGCTCGCCTATGCTATAATTTATATGCGAATTTAGTATCCGATCAAATTGGCACCGTTATCGGGGATTAGTTAGATTTTATTTTATTATTGGATTGTTTGGATACTTGTTGGCTTGAGTTTTTAATTTTGTTTGCAGCGTGCGTGTGTGTGGTTTTGATCTCTGTATCGATCGACGACCCCCTATCGATCGACACAGGAGTTTTATTCATGTCGATCGACACAACTAATGTTTTTAGCTTTGTCTTTCTTTTCAGGTGCATGAACACAAAAGTAAAATGCAAGAAACTCGAAGCCTTCGATTCAGAAATTGAAGCCACCTGTAGGAGAAATAAAAGAAAAGGAAAGGAAAAAGAAAAACAAATTGAGATGGAAAATCAGCCAGAAGCTCCCCTTCAGAATATGACTCCCGAAGAATAGAGGCAGTTCGTTGATGAAGTCCAGCAGCTCAGAGCACAACTCCAAGATGCACACGCAGCCCAAGCAGAGCAAGCTGCCAGACTGGCAGCACTGAATGGGGGAGGAAACAACAAAAGGTAAGTGGTGGTACAACAAAGATCTATCCTAGATCGTTTCCTGCCGCAACAAGGGGAGCCAGGCTTCCAAGTTGGCATCAATGCCAACAACTTCGAGCTAAAGAAGGGCCTAATTCAGATAGTTCAGCAAGACCAGTTTGCAGGCAAAGCAATTGAAGACCCGTACGCCCACCTCAGTCAGTTCATCGAGGTGTGCGATATGGTGAAGCATAATGGAGTGCCACCAGACACCATCCGGATGCGCTTATTTTCTTTTTCTCTCAAGGATGAGGCCCGATCTTGATTTGCTAGCTTGGATAAGAGCAGGATTGGCACGTGGGAGCAACTGCGAGCAGAATTCCTCACAAATTATTTCATTTCCAGTGTCATAATCAAGAGGAAGTCTGATATCACCCACTTCAGCCAGAAGTATGATGAGACCCTGTACGAGGCTTGGAAGAGGTACAAGGAATTGTTAAGGACGTGCCCCGACCATGGTATGGATTCGGAGATGCAGGTGTGCCACTTTTACGAGGGACTGACCCTCACATGAAGGAATTGATAAATGCTTCAGCTGGAGGCATTTTGATGAAGGAAAGTGGAGAAGAAGGGATGAGGCTCCTAGCAGAAATGGCCATGAACATCCATCAATGGCCTACTGAGAGGCATACGACAGTGAAGGTTGTAGCTACTACTCCAGCGTTTGATGTGATTGCCGAGGTCAAAAAGCTCTGAGAAGAATTTAGGAAGTTGGAGGCCGGAAGAACATCGGTAGCATGAAGGGATTCGTGAACTGAATCACGAAGTCCGTTTGCCAAGGATCGTTAATTGGAATATCAAAAATAAATTGCTATGCCTATGAACAATCCTAGCATGCTCCTATATTATTATGCATAAGAAGGTTGTGCGGAATACCTGGATTGAAGAACGATGAAGAACGCTTGCGTAGAGATGCCCTTTGATCCTTCCCACGCACCAAGATTTAATTTCCTAACAGATTGAGGAAATTAATCTTAAGAAAATAATAAGATATTTTCGAAAATTAAGAGGAGAGAGAAGAAGAATCCTCCTGATCTGATCTTCTGATCTGTATCCCAACTCGATCTAAAAATCTGGTGAAGATTATTCTATCAGATCCCTTGCCCGGTTGAGAAGCAGAATTTCCTCCTCGTAAACTCAATCTCAATCGATCACTAGCAGCTCCCAAGGCTCTGGTTTGCTGTGTGTAATCTGTGATCTTACGAGAAGTAGGTGCTCTGAGTTCTGAGGTACTGAGGCCTATTTATAGGAAATTCTTGGCTTCTATTGGGCTTGAGTTATCATGGGCCAGACCAGGGACCAGAATGCAAATAGCAAATAAGGCCTATCAATTAATTAATTCCCATATTCAACCCAGAATATAATTAATTAATTAATATTGATTCATGCCACCAGAGAATCAATACTGTCCTACCTATTTGCTACCACGTTTGAGGAACGGGTTGCATTAGACTCGGTTTATCCCCACATTTAAGGTTACAGACATTCGTTAATTAATTTAGGCTCTGACAAGCCATTTAATTAATTAACATCTTTAATTCTTGAATCAATCCACTCAAACCTTTTCACTTATGCTTGAACTTAATCAGCCTGCAGGACTTTAGCATAACGAACCTTTTGAGCTGTTCAGGGAATGTCACCATCCTATACTGGATGTGGTTACCTAGTTCAGATACCAGACAGTCATACACAAATTAATATCACCCAAGACTGCAGAAGTACAGGTTCAATTAGAACCTTTTCTGCAACTCAAAGTGATATACAATGTATGTATACTTCTGTATCCTCATATAGGTTTAAGATTCCATCGAGTCATAGAGATCTAGATTCTTTTAATGTCAGATAAAAGAATCGATCTCGACTTAGGTCCTCATCAATGTGTACCCCACACCAGCATACCAAGACATCCAAGATAAGATGCTTATCCGCATATGCTGCAGCCTATACCAACAGTTTATCCTGGAACTGTCTTAGCTGTGATGACTATTTATATCTCGCTAGGTCAAACGATCCATACGATCTTCCGTGATCTCCTACACACCGTATGATCTCCCTATCGACGAGATAAGAGGATAATTGTGTTTGCGACACATGTTTGTTAATTCAGACAGGAGATGAACATACAACAATTATGATTCCCAGTATATTAACCAATAAACATTGTACATAATATACCAATCATAATGCTTTCAGTATATAAATCCATCATAGCAATAGTGACAGATTCAAACATGGACATCATTCCTGTGGAGACTGATTACATATACCGAGGGAGTCGTTCAAGAACCTCCAATGTTGTTGATGTGAACTATGTCAATGGAGGCTACAACAACAACTAGCGAGCCAACAATCAAGGGTACAACTATAGTGCCTGTAATCACCTTGGTTTTCTTACTCTAATTCTTCTGCAGCTGAAAATCCCCCACTGGGATTCAATGTTGGTACCGGGGGAGAAATTGTGGAGAAGAAGAAGTATGTGCTCGAGGAGGTCTTTGAGAAGTTCATCAAAAGCTTGGACAACCAATTTGCCAAGGTGGCGACTGAGGTGAAAGGGATGGCGACTTACATTCAACACATGACAAAGCACCTTCAGATGCTCGACACGCAGTTAAGTCAGATTGCCACCACTTTGAGCAATCAACACAAGCCCGGTCAGCTCCCTAGCACTACAAAAATCAATCCAGACAAGGTAATATAGGCCAATGCCATTTCTCTGAGGTCTGATACGAAGTATGATGGTCCGAGGATGCCTGAGGACGAGTTTGGGGATGAGAAGGATGAAAATCTCATGGAAAACGCCATTGTATTGATCGACACAGAGGTTGTGTCGGTCAACACAGAGAGGAGAATCGATCGACAGAGCAGGAGGCTCGACATTGAGGATCTCAAGTGATGCAGCCTTGTCAATCGACATCCCAGGTGTCGATTGACACAGTCGCACTGATGTTGCGCTCGACATGCAGGTGGGTCGACCAACACAAAGGGTTTCTGGGACTGAAAAGTTGAAGAACAGAGATGATCTTACTTCTTCGATGCTCTTCCCTCAAAAATTTGCAAAGAAGAAAGAGGACTCGAAGTTTGCCTGATTTGTGGAGAACCTCAAGAAAGTCAACATCAACATTCTTTTGATAGAGGCTCTCCATGAGATACCCGGCTACATGAAGTTTTTGAGAAAGCTGATGAGAGAGAAAAAGTCGATAATGGAAAATGAAACTATTTCAATTTATGAGCAATATTGTCTTCTTTTGCAGAAACAGATTTCGATGAAGAGGTCCAGTCCGGGGTGCTTTTCCATTCCGATCGAGATTGGGGGGAGAGAGTTCTGGAATGTACTCTATGATACCAGAGCAAGTATAAACCTGATGCCATTTTCGGTCTACAAGAAACTGCAAATTGGAGAGATGAGGCCGACCACAATTACTTTTTAAGTGGTGGATTGCTCTATTTCCCGACCAAAGGGAATAGTTGAGGACATTCTGATTAGAGTTGGCCATCTGATTTTTCCTGCCGACTTCATGGTCTTGGAAATGAAAGAAGAACATGGGATGCCGATGATACTTGCGAGAGAGTTCTTGAATACAAGTGTTGTCCTAATTGACTGTTGAGGTAGAGAGATCACACTTTGAGGGACTGATGAGACGATTACCTTTGTAATTGATAAAAATCAAAAGGAAGCTGCGTGCAACAAGATCTCTACCACCAAAGACAAAGATGAGGAGAAATCCACAGAGATTGAACGGGAGCGAAACGAGATGGCAAAATTGCCAATTACACCATCTCCTTCTAAGCTCACTGTTGTTATTCGTGATCGGATGGTGTACATGATTGATGCAAGGGGGCGGTGAGTCTGGACCCGACCACCTTGGTGAAGCAACAACATCGAGCCATGACGATAAACAAGGCAGTGGATGGGAGGTAACCCACTGTTTAAAATTTTTTCCTTATGTTTTTCTTTAATTTTCATATTTTCGTGTTTCTTTTCCTTTAAGATAAATAAAAAAATATAAAACCAGAGCCTCTGTATCGATCAACACATGGGGGTTTCAATCAACCCTGAGGCGGATTGACAAGAAGGCTCCATGTCGATCAACACCCCGGGTGTCGATCGACACGGAAGTGCTAACAGCCCCAAAACCCTATCGCTCGAGTTCGACTGCTTCGGAGGATAAAAAGTTGGTGTCTGAGACCAACATTGAGGTACTATTTCAAACCCTAATATGACTTTCAAACGTATTCCCTTGACAATTAAATAAGTTTGGGGGGGGGGAGGAGGACTAGGGGTTGAAACTATTTTTCTTCCCTTTTATTTACTGCTTTCAGTTTGTTTAAATTTATGCATAGTTCAAAATTTTTTGTTTTTTTTTCTTCTCTTTTATTTACTGCTTTTAGTTTGTTTTAATTTATGCCTAGTTCAAAATATTTCATAATTTCTGCATATTTTGAAATTTTTTGTGATTTTGTGAGCTATGATATAACCCTAGCGAGAATGCGAGATTATAATTGATTGACATTTGTGTGAGTTGATTGTGATAGGAGTTGAGAATGCCTATGAATGAAGAAAACAACATGATTAACTATTTTGAAACTTGCATTGGCATGATTTTTTATGATGACTTGATGTTTACTATGGAAGAAATTATTGTCCCAGGTGTGAGATTTTAGTTTTATTTCGATTGTGAGTGTGTCTACATAATTGAGTATCTCTATAACTCGTTTTGTTTCTATTTTGAGATTGCTAGTGTGCACGAGTTTAGAAAATGATTTTAGGCCATCCTTGTTAGCCTATATCCCACACACTGTCCCTTTCAATATTTCATCCATAGTCAACCCCATTGAGACTTTAGTTTTCTTTCTTGTCTACGAGTAAGAAAAAGTTCTGGTTTTCTCTTGTCTATGAGAGAAGGTTGCGAATAAGAGCGGAATAATTGTGAGAAGATAACTCATCTTTATAATGGGTGAATAGATGAAGGTTGGGCTCTAGAAAAAGAAAAAAAAATTATATAAGTGTTTGTTTATCCTTATAAGCTCAAATTCATCAATTAAACTTATATTAAGAGCATAAAAGGATATGTGAAAAAAAAACGAAAAAAAAAAAAGATAGGAAGAAAAAGAAAGAGCCTTGGTTTGTATTGGAAATCTAAGGGTAATGGTAGATATTGATAGATAGTGGTTTAGATTGGTTAAGGGTGTAGAACTCAATTGATTTTAGTCACTTGGCCATATATTTCCCTACCTTCCACTAAAAAGCCTACATTACAACCTTGAATGAAGTTCTTTCTGATCTTAGACTTTGTGTGCACATATTTGCAGTGAAGAAATTGGAATATTTGCAAGCCTATGGTAGAACTTGATTTGCATGACTTGTGTGATCTCATATTATCCTAAACACTTGAGTAAATGAGTGAAACACTTCCTTTGTGAGTCTTCCATGGTTTACTGATTTTCTGATTCTTACAAAGTGTTGGTGTGATGTGGATTTTTGGGTTTGATTGTGGTTAATCTAGTGAGGCATTGCACTTCTCTTCTACTTGAACTATTGATTCATTCTTTTTGTTGATTGAGGACAATCAAGTGTTTAAGTTTGGGAGGGTTGATAAGCTCGTATTTTGCCTCACTTATCACATTATTTTCTTTGTTATTTCATGCATTTGCATTAGTTTAGGATCTATAATTGATCATGAGTCTATATTGGTGGTATTATGCTTGTGGTGGTGAATTTATGCAGGTTTGAGGCCAAAATCGTTGGAAATCCATACCGAAAGCAGTATATCTTCAAATAAACAGTCATTAATTCTTCCACACATGGAATTTGAGCTAATGTATCATTTAAATATAATGATCTTTGAATTAGCTTTCCAATGCAACTGGAATCGGGTCAATCGGAGTTCGGGAGCAAAAGTTATGGCCAAAACCGTAAGACTGTGCAAGAGAAGGATTTCGGGCGACACAGAAGCCTCTGTATTGATCAACACCCCGGGTGTTGATCGACATGAAGGACGAAAATTGACTTAAAGCCATGTCGATTGACAGGCTGGCTGTCGATCGATACCGATGTCAAAAAGGCAAAAATTCACCCAGTTTGGAGATATTTCCTTCTCAAGGCTAATAACTAATGAAGACATAATTCCCCCTCTATAAATACTCAATTAGAGCTCAAATTTTAGTGTTAAATTTTAGTGTTCAATATAGTTTTTCATTATTTATTTTTAGCATTTAGTTTACTTTAATTTTCCAGTTTTCTTTACTTTTATTGCTTTGGAATTCGAGGATTGTCAAGACTTTAGGATCCAGTTTCTTTATGTTTCAATTAAGTTCAATGCAATTTTACATGTTTATTTCAATTTGTGTTTTTAGCATGTCTGGCTAGGAACCCTAGCAGATTCTAGGGTTATTCTCCTTCCAATTGGCATGTTGTAATTCAATTAGATCCAACCCTTATTAATTGGTTCTAATTCTATGGTTTTGATTCTAAAATCTATTTCTGATCGAAGGATCGAGAGATGAAAATTGAATTAGATTGTTAGTTGTTAATTGGAGATCGAAAGAAGATAATTAATAATAGGAACAAGGAATTTGATATAATTGTTTTCTGTCTCAAAAAGAAGATTCAGTTATAGGATTTAATCTGCATGTTTATCGAGAATGACTAGTTTGTGTTATTAAGACTCAAAAGGCAAAATTCACTTTCTAGTAATCTAGGTTTTAATTTCCTAACCAAGGAATAAATTCCAATTAATTAGATTTTCCACCATAATAATTATTTGGGTTTGGATTGATTGGTTTATGCATGTTGATTGAATTGGTTGAATTCCCTCGGATCTGTGTTTTTATTTATTTGATTTTGTTCTAAAGTTATCTTCTTATTGAAAACAAAACCACTCTCTATTTTGGATTTGCTCAAACAACAAGTTGATAAACTGTGTCCAGTACATGAAGTATTGTCGTTGCACTTTTCTCTTGGGTTCGATAACCTCTAGTTCATTATAAACTTATTTGCTCGCCTGTGCTATAATTTGTATCCGAATTTAGCATTCAATCATCGGCTACATAATTAGCTCCAGTTGTTGATGTAGATACAGAATGTTGCTTCTTGCTGAACCAATTAATCAGCTTGTGACCTAGGAACTGATAAGTTTCACTTGTGCTCTTTCGATCAATATAACATCCTCCAAAATCTGAATCTGAGTAAGCATTGAGAGTTAGTTCGTCACTTTTGGATACCAAATACCTAAAGACTCAGTTCCTTTGAGGTATTTCACTCTCCTCTTTGCTGCATCCATGTGCGACTTCTTTAGATTAGCTTGAAATCTCGCACATACTTGCGGTCAGATATAATAAAGATGCTATAATTCCTCTGTAACTAGTTGGATTGATTGCTTCTCTTTCTTCATCAAGGTTGATCTGAGCAGTAGGGCTTATCGTAATCCTCAAGGGCTTGGTCTTCGCAAGGCAAAGCTTTTTGATCAAGTCCTTGGTATATTTCTTTTGGTTGATGAAGATTCCAGCTTCATACTGTCACTTGAAGACCGAGAAAGTATGTTAGCTTGCCCATCACACTCATCTGCATAAGTTGGGCAAACTTCTCACATAGCTTCAAGTTCTTGCATCCAAAGATAATGTCATCGACATATATCTGAACCAACAAGATGTCAGCTCCATCCTTGATTCTAAATAAAGTTGTGTCGATCTTCCCTTTATATAAACCATTTTTTAGAAGAAATTGAGACAAAGTCTCATACCAACCTTTGAGTGCTTGCTTCAACCCATAAAGAGCATTTCTGAATTTATAAACCTGGTTTCCCTCTTAGAAGCCTGAGGGTTGTTCAACATATACATCTTCCTTAAGCTCCCCATTTAGGAATGCACTCTTCACATCCATCTAAAAAACTGTGAAGTTGTAGTGCACTGCATAAGCTAGAAATAACCTTATGGCTTCGAGTCTGGCTTCCGGAGCAAAATTCTCATCAAAGTCGATTACTTCACACTGAGCATACCCTTTTGCTACAAGCCGTGCTTTGTTTCTCACGATATTTCCAATTTCATCTCTCTTGTTTTTGAATACCCACTTAGTTCCAATAACACTTTGATGGTTTGGTTTGTCCACCAAGTACCATGTTTCATTTCGTTTGAACTCGGCAAGCTCTTCTTGCATGACATTGATCCAATTCGTGGACTTTAGAGCATCTCCTATCTTGGTAGGTTCTGGTTGTTGAGAGATAAAACAAGTCAGTAGGGCACTTCCTTGCTTGTGTGGACTGCGTTAGCAATATTGTCCAGCACAAACATCCTCTGGATGGTGTCTTAACCATTTGGGCCTCTGGAGCTGAGTAACCTTGATAGGTTGAATAAAGGCTCCAATTCCGTCAGTTCCTGATACTGTAACTGAGGTAAGCGTAGATTCCACCATGGCTCGATCATTTCTTGAAGCTTGATCCTCCACTTCTCGATTTGATCCATCATCTCCAGTGGTAGCTTCCACGATCTCCAACCTTGGATATTTTGAATTCACGTATTCAGGTTGAGCATCTTCCTCTCTAGGAAAGTCAGCATCAGCGAAGTCAGTTTCAGCTTGGGCACCTGACTCAGTTTCACCTTGGCCTGAAGTTCCCCCTTGATTAGTACATGCATTAAGGGTTAGTGAATCTATGGCCTCAGCTAGAACAATTGCATCACTGACGTGGTCCTCTGTATTACTTCAATATTCGTTCATAGATCTAGCTTGAGAAACTGTATCAATATCTTCTTTATCAGAACTCCGTTTCTCACTAGCATCCTTGATCTCATGAGCATCAAGTTCCAATTCCTTCAAGGTCTTGCGCACTAAAATAGACTTATCAAAATCAACACAACAAGTTACTTCCACAAGTCCCGTAGTCATGTTGAATACCCTATACCCCTGTATGAAGGGTGTCCATATCCAAGGAACACACCTTCATCCACCTTGGGACTAAAGGTATTCAGTTTTGACTTTTCGTTATTATGGATGTAACATGGAGAACCGAATGCACGAAAATGAGCTATAGAAGGCTTACGATCATTGTAGACCTCGTAGGGGGTTTTGTGATGATGAATATTGATGGCACTTCTATTTTGAGTACAGTAGGCCGTCATCAGAGCTTCTCCCTAATATCCTCCAGTCAGGCTTGCTTCGGCAAGCATGGTCCTTACTGCTTCTTTGAGTGTATGATTTCGTCTCTCAGCAAGGCCATTTTGCTGAGGAGTCCTTGGATCTGACTTCTCATGAGCAATCCCAGCATCAGCACTGAAGTCCATTAAAGGCCCGTTGCAAAACTCAGTGTCGTTGACAGATCGAATCGTCTTCATGGTCATTCCTTTTTGTTTAAAACCTGTAAAATAAGTTCTGGCAGCTAGACCTTGAATTCATCCTTGGTCTTCATGAACCTCACCCAAGTATACCTTGAGTAGTCATCGACAACCACAAGTGTAAATCTCTTTCCTTCAATGGTGGGTGGCTTGACTGGTCCAAATAGGACCATGTATAGTAGCTCTAAGATCCTATCCGTGTTTGCTGTGATGGGGCAGTTCATGAATGATGCTTTGGTTTGCTTCCTCATTTTTCACGCTCGGAAGACACCCTCTTTCATGAACCCAATTTGTGAAGTCCTTCCACAAGCTTATGCTTTGCCAGGTGTCTAATCCATTTGAAATTCAGGTGGCTCAACCTTTTATGCCACAACCAATTGGTTCCTTCTTGGGACTAGCTTGTTGCAACACGACATGTGTCAGCTTGGCCACTCTCCCAATCCACTACGTATAAGCTTCCTTTCCTGATTCCTTTGAGGATGATCTACTTGGCATCTTTGTCCTTTATTAAGCACTCAACTTTAGTAAAGGTCACCTCGTATCCATTCTAGATAAGCTGACTTATACTCAGCTAATTGCAGTTGAGGTTGGTGACCAGAGACACGTTCTTGATAGTGATTCCCTTGTATTCCACGCATCCCTTGCCTATGATTCTCCCCTTGGGATCGTATCCAAAGATAATAGGGTGTCCTCTTGCCATTTCCAAATGCGAAAGTTAGTCCTTCTCTCCGGCCATGTGAGCTGAGCACCCACTATCCAGAATCCATGCTCTTTTCCTCTTCTTGAGCTGGCTCTGGTGATCTTGTACAATAAAGAAAGTTAGATATTAGGTACCCGAGCTTCTATGAGTCCTCCAGGGTTAGTGTTAGGAATCCATCCTTTGGGAATCCAAACATGTTCCACCTTAAGCTTCGGTGAATATTTCTCTACCTTACTCTTCCTTCTGTAATAATGAATGCTATTTGGATGCACATGAGAAGGAATGCTGGGTGTGTGCAAATTCTTACGGGAAACAGAGTTCTACAAAATTGAGTTCCTAGAAATCAAGTTTTTTGAAACTAAGTTCTTGTTCGAATCTCGGAAACCAAGTCTGGGGTGTGCAGTCTTCGTAGCCTTGAATAAGCGAAATGATTAGGATCAGACCTCGAGTAATTGTCCCTTCTACTCGGATAAGTCCCCTTTTCATAATAATTATGATTGTTGGAACTCAGATTTCTGGAATCCGGACGCAAAATTGACTTCTTGCTAAACTCAATTTTATTTGCTGAAGTGGGTTTCATAGCATTAGAGACAGATTGCTTCACCCACTTCTTAGGCATGGATGGCTTCATTTCAGGTTTATTCAGTTTTGAAACTAAATTATTTTTAAGCTTCGGGACTGGGCTCGGTTTAGAAACTCACTTGTCCCTTGCCCTGATTGGCCAAAACAGAGTTTTTTTAGTACTGAGTACTCCTTTTCCTAGAATTCTATTTAAAATGATTATCAGTGACCTTTCTAGTTTCAGAAGTTGAAGCATGATTGCTCAAAATATCTTATGAAAAACCTAGCCCTGACTTGTCAGATGGATCTCTTTGAATACTCATGGCTTTTGAAACCTTGCTAGTGCTATAATAAAGTGAACAAAGAAGTTTTTGTTCACTAGCAATTTTCAGTTTTAAGGAATCACACTCTTATGAAAGATTTTGAAAATTTATAAGAAGAGTAGAGTGTTCTTCCTTAAGTTTAGTCAATTCTTCACTGAGTGACCTCGATCCCTCGATCTTCTTGGTTAGTTTTAAAACTTCAAGTTTCAGTGAAGAATTTTCTCCAACTAAAACATTTGTAAGTTTATAAAACTTTGAAAATTCTTTGGCAAGATACTCAAGAGTAACATCATCTGAATCTAAGCAAGTGGATTCAGAGTCCTCTTCCATGCATGGAGGAGAACTAGAAACTGAGTTAGAGATAGTTTCCAAATTTTGCGTCTCAGTTTCTGGTTCTTCTTCATCAGAACTAGAATCTTAGATATTAGCACCAAGAATGATTGTTGCTCAGATTCATCATCGGAGGTGTAGTAGCCATCATCGTTGTCTTAAATATAAAACTTCAATTCGTGACAACATGGCCTTTGCAACCGCTCTGGATGTCTTCTTTTCAAATATCCTTTTCAAGCGTTCTCTCTCCTCCTTAGAAACTAGTGGGCATTCATACTTTAGATGGTTGGGGGAGTTGCACTCGAAGCATGCTTTTGGTGGTCTCTCACTGAAGTTTTGTTCACTCCCTTGTGAACCTTTAGTTTTTACGTTTGTCTTTTCCAGAAGCTTAGTGAGCTTCCGCATTTGTTACTCAAGCTCAAGAATTGAGCTCTCTTCCTCTTTCTTCTGGGGGTAGATAGACTTTGATGCAGAGGATTGACCATTTGACCTTTCATCTTAATATGGCTTCTGGAGTCTCCACTTGAAGTCCCTTTTGGTGAAGAAGGCAACATCTTCTTCTGGTTGTGTGCTGACACTTCTTACGGCTCCATTCCTATTCATGGGCTTGATGCTGGGTGAACACATCATTCGCCGACATTTTCGACAAGTCTTTCTCCTTCAAGCTCATGGTTTTGACAAAACAATCTTCCTTCGGCATCTTGGAAAGAATCTTTGCGTTCAAATCTGCAATAGTATACTCTCTCCTCAAGTTCTTTAGTTCACAAACAATGGCATTAAACCTTGCTTCCATAGATTTAATATTTTTACTGGGAAGCATCTGAAAAGATTCATACATATCTACACATTTTTTAAGCTTGCTTCGCTTCATTTGATCGGTCTCTTGACAAAGAGTGCCAAGGAAATCCCAAACCTGTTTGGCGTTGTCGTACTCAAGAGCTTCGACAACCAAGGCTTCCGGTAGGGATTGAAGTAACAACTCCCTGGCCACAACATCTAGATGGAAACGTGCTTTATCATCGGTGATCCACTCAGCATACAGCTTGTCGAGAATTTTTGGGCCGTCTCCTCCTCCAAGCTGAGTGTTGATCTTTGTGATCTTGATAGGTCCATTGTTTTTAACATCCACCATTTCTGGATGGATGTTCCTTAGCATGATCAAGGACCTCTTCCTCCTGATGTTGTAGGTCTCCGGGGAGTACTTTGGAAGCTTGGCAACGTGAGCCATCTTTATACCTGTGCTAAATCAAACAAGAAACAAACAAGTGCAAGGAAAAAAGATCTAGTCCTAAGTGACTCAACATAACCAGTCGCTCTGTAAGAAACTTGGCGCGTGATACCACTTGTTGGTCCCGAAATTAGAGAATATATAATTGTAACGGAAGTTTAAACTCTTGCACTTGGTTTTGAAAACTGACTAGATTTAGTTTTCAGTTTGATAAAAACTAAGTTTTAAGCTCAGAATGGTGTTAAGTAAGTTTCAGGATATACACTTCAATACTTTGCCAAGTATTGAAGGTTTCAAAGTAAGTACGAAAATTTAGATTGCAGAAACATAAATAAAGCGAGTAAAAAAGACATGATATTTATAGTGGTTCGGAATCAAAATCCTACATCCATTTTTTCAAACTTAATCGGGAATCCACTAAGTTTTAGTATACAAGCCTTCTCACGATCTATAGATAGCCCGTTGGAATCATCTGTCCTTCGGTCTGTTGTTGTCACTCACCCAGAAACTTCTTGCAAACTGAACCTTTGTCAGGTTGAAGTGAGGACGCACCCCGCAACCTTCATCCTAGATGCTGGATATTTTCTCGTTATTCTCATAACTCAGTATGGTTGGCTATGCCGTCGGAATCAGATTCCCAGAGTAGGAACTAGCTGCTATGAATATAACTTTGGAACGTAATATTCACCAAGAAGATAGCTTCAGCTTATAGCTTTAGCCTCGTGCACTTATACAGATGCATGGAAGAATAACTTAAGTTAGAAACTTAAGTCTCGTGATAGAAACATGGAATCTCAGAGAGTTGGAGTAGAAAGTTGAGCAAAGTGTTGGCTTAGCTTTTCACAAGATTTTCGATGATGATTCTGCTGAGTTGTCAAGCTATTTATAGGCTCTTGGTCGACATTTTGAATTTTTGTCCGTTAGACTTGGACTTCCAGTCGTTAGAGACAAAGATTGGATTGTCCAATCACAACTATTCTCCCTGCTCCGCTCTGTCGCCTACTTTTGCTTTTGACAGTGTACTTTCTACCTGCTCTTGTCAAACTAAGTTTCAGTCCGAGGAATCTAAATTTAATTCCTCGTACTGACTTTTTGACTTTGCTTTGAAATGACTCAAGTCTGACTTCGAACACTTGTGTTTCTCGTGCTCTTGAAATGTTGAACTGAAAACTGAGTCACTGACATTCCAAACTCAGTTTCAGTTTCCATGTTACGTCAGAAAACTTAGTTTCCAGAAACTAAATTTCTTGTCTTACTAAGTTTCAAGCACAAGCACTTATCTTCAGAACTTCAAGTTTCTTTGATTCTTCTCTTCAAGTATGGAAACTTGGTTATGAAAATATCGAGCTTTTATCATCTTGAATTCCATCATCAGAAACTCAGTTTTTGATTGCTTCGCTCGATCTCAGCACAATTTCTATTCTATTACAACACGATCAATCCTATACAAGGATTACATTTAAGTACTCTAGAAACTTAATGCTAAAGTAAGTTTTGACATATTAAAACATCAAATTATGAGTGAAACTAAAACTCAGTTTCTAACAATATATAATCAAATGTATCAAACACTTGATATGGTTATAGTATAATTTATAAACTTGAATGTCATAATATTTGAAATATAATTCATTGAAAATTTAAAATAATTTATGGTACCAATTTACAAAATCTTATACACAATTGGTGCTATTGAAGATCGTGAGATTTGTTGGAAAAAAGCTATGATGAAAATCAAATATTCATTAAAGTATTGTACAATTTAATAAAACATACGATTTTCATTTACATAGTTAATTAAATTATTTGAAAACAAAAGTTACCAAACTTTAAGTTATTAAGTTGAATGGTTTTGTTATATATTATTTTTAAGTTGAAAACAAATGTTTGAGTTCCTTTCAGGATTGCCTATCTATGATGTTTGATCATATGAATATATGATGTTTCAAAACCTATGTTGATGAACATCTGGATGACCTTCGTTAGTCTCGTGCACTAAGAAGTACGTAAGTCTCGAACTAAGATGCTCGGAAGGCTAGAGCCTTAGCAAAATATTGTTGAAGTAAGATTGACAAACAATAATTTTGATCTCTCCTTTAATTTGGGGTATTTATAGGTATAGTTCGAATTGTAGTCGTTGTGATTTGAATTAAAACAATCCATCTTTTATGCGTGTTAACGTTCATATGATATTGAACAACTCTGCAATTTTTGTCCTCTGATGAAACATTTTGAATGGCAGAAACGCATCAGCTAGGGGTGGCAATTCGTGCGGATCGGATCCTTATCGTGTCAATCCGTTATCGATCCGGTCCGTTAAGATCAAATCCGTATCCGATTCGTTAAGAAAAACCAAAATTCGTATCCGTATCCGATCTGTTAAGCTCAAATCCGTATCCGCACGAATCCGATCCGTATCCGTTAAGAATCCAATAAGTATCCAATCCGAATGATCCGTTATGTATCCGATCCGATAAAAATCCAAATCGGATTAATTCAATAAGAATCCGTTTCAGTAAACAAAATTATAATCCAATAAAAATTTGATAAGATAATACAAAATATTCATATTTGATTGTTCAAATAATGTGTATGATAAATAAATAAATAAAACTGCAACTTCATTTGAAACTAAAATCCTCAATCAAATATCCGAAGATACATAGATAAATCTTAAATTCCAATTCTAGTGGTCAAACATGCTCATTTCTAAATACTGATCAATCTTTCACCTTAGTCGTCAATACTCCACTTACAATTTTGTGGGAGAAAAATATTAATTAAAATTTTAAGATTTATAACAAATAAAATAAATTATAATAAATACTTTTAATCTATCATGGTGAAATTGAAAGAGTTGAGACAATGAATGAGAATCTACAATACTTTCATCAACATTAAAATTTCACCTTTTAGTTAATCTGTTGATACAACTTAATTGAAAACTTGAAGTTGAGAAAAAAAGAAAGATATTAAATTTTGATAGTAGAAGAAAATAAATATTAAAAAATATAATTAATAAATAAATAAATATATTTTTTTTGGTGGTGAATTAATAAAATGAGACACGAACAATGAAGAACCAAGAGATTTGAGTTTTTTAAAGAACTTTAAATCTATATTAATATATCAATATCAATTAATTAATTATTATATTTAAAAATAAATAATTTTTATTAATTTATTAACGGATATCCGTATCCGATCTGTATCCAATCCGAATCCGATCCGAAATTTTCGTGTCCTTATCGTGTCGATCTGATAAGGATCCATATCCGATAAGCCTCAATTTGTATCCATTATTATCGTGCGGATTCGTGTCGGATTATCGAATCGGATCAAAAATTGCCACCCCTAGCATCAGCTGATGATCTTGTCAACTGATCTTGTCCATATGCTCATTCTTTCTTCAGTTTTCAGCTCCTCAGTTATAACTCTCTCTTCATAATTATCAATTGAATGACCAATTATGGATGAGAACTTCTCTTTGTTCAATTAATTCTATCATATAAAAGTTAGATGATCAGTTTGGTCTCATTTAATTCTATACGAATGATTTTCTTAAATGAGGTTTTCGATAATTATCAACATTATATATAATTTTTAACACTCACCTTTTTTTTTCTTTCCTGTAGTGATCTAGTTTGGAAATTTTATTGTTTGAGGATTGGGATGACTTATTTTTTAAGTAATGGCTCTAGTAAAATTGTGACTTTTATTGTAAATTTCATTTGCCTATCGTTCTCGGTTGCTGTCCTTTTGGTTACGCCTAAGTTCATGTTGTAGGCCCTAAGGCTAGGGGTGTAATCGAACCGAGTCGAGTCGAGTAGTGTCGTGCTCAAGTTTGACTCGTTTAGTTTCGAGTCGAGCTTCGAGCTTTTTAATCGAATACTTTGATATTCACGAACGTTATCGAGCTTTTATCGAGCCTAAATGAACTTTCTAAATTTAGAATATATTTAAGATTTTCATTATTATTTTGAAGAAAATGTTATTTATTCCAAAAAAAAATCATATTCATGTTCATATTCTAAATAGTTTTCATTATTAGATAGATTTATCATTATTGTTACTCTTAAATCATGAAGATATTGTTTTTATAAAAGTAATTATTTTATATTTTTTACTAATTTTAGCTAACAAGCCTGCTCACGAGCTCACGAGTCGAATACTATGATGTTCAAGTTTGGTTCATTTAATAAACGAGCTTTACTAAACGAACTCGAACGAGCTTTTTATCGAGTCGAGATCCGAGTAGCTCACGAACAGTTTGGTTCATTTACACCCTTACCTAAAGCTACTTTTGTTTTATTTATTTTAATAAAGTTATTTTTCTTTTTCATTTTTAAAAATAGAATAAAACTGTGAAAAATTAAAGTATTCATGAATTATCCCAATATCAATTTGATAAAAACAGATTCGAACTCATTAATCAAATAAGTCAAATTTAATTTTACAATATTCAACTTGTTAAATTGTGAACAAACTCATTAGCAAATTTAATATGAATTCATCATTTAAAAAAAAATCGATTGGATTACACCCGATTTAAGAGTTGCTTTTCGTAACCAAGCTACACGTAATTATGTCATGCTAAATAGATTGCGGGATTCCATAATTTATAGTACTTTATATAATAGGCTCGTTTGGAGCTTTTATTAAAAAAAAGTATTGATGAATGAAATTATATGCTATTAAATTTCCAGATTTCAACAATGTCGTCCCAATATATTTCATAGTGTTGGTAACCGTATGGTTTGATGGCTAGCTATATTTTAGCTTATATCTCTCTTCTAAATCATAATTAATTAAATACTTTATGAAATGAAAGGGGTCTATAGAAAGTTAAGTTAATTGTCTTTAAATTTATGAACACTGTCATTTTGCCGACACGTTTTAAAATTTAAAGTTATGCATAATGTGAATGTTCCACATGAGTTAGGGTTAGTCGATGATTAGGTTTAGCCACGTGTTGTTGGCCCTTTTGATCTTAAAATCATAAACAATAGATGGAAAATACGAAGAAAGAAGAGAAGAAAATATGGACAAATTTTAGAGTTTTATTTCTTGTGAACAACTGTTACAAAATTCTATGAAAAACTGAATTAAAATTACTCTAAAAAATGAAAATTACTACCCCTATTTATAAGAAAGCTAGGATAGATAAACAAGGAAAATAAGATAATTTATGATGCATCTATATATTCCTAATTAGATTAAATTTCTATCCAAATTAGATAAGGAAATCAAATCTTTTAAAATCATGGGATAAATCTTCAACACCACCCCTAACTCTTTGAGTGGTTCGAGGTTTCTAACTCCGAGCAAATATCACATCATTGCTAACTTCGGTGCTGGTAAGACTTTTGTTACTACGTAGGCATTTTGCTCATTAGTTCGAGCAAACTTCACCTCGATCTAACCTACTTTGGCATATTCTCGAATGAAGTGATACTTCGTGTCGATGTGCTTGCTTCGACCATGGAACACTGGATTCTTCATTAGTGCGTGTTGCCAAAATAGCTTGCTTGATCGAAAGGTTTGAAGATTAGAAACGAAATCACATAAAATCACATAACACTCTCAAGATTTACGTGATCTACATTCACGGGCAGTGACAAAGAAATTTTATTGATGAATGAGTGTAGTTACAAGGGTGATGCAATTTTAGAATACACGAGCTCTCTGATCACTGTTGAGTTCATAGATTAATTGCAAATACAGTGGCAAATAAATTTATAAAGATACCCAAAGGTAGTCGAACCCACATGGACTGTGCAATGAAATACCCAAAATACTAACCACGATTCTTACAACATAGAAGTTTGAGGAATTTAAAAAGGGGTTTTGTCTTGACTTGTGTGAGCATATGCCAGACAGCCAAATGGCTTCAAGTGATCATCTCTTGGCTTCCTGCCATACCAAATCTCATATGGGGTTTTGAAGCTCAGTGCATAAGAGGGGCTTTTGTTAATCAAATAGGTTGTTGTTGCAAGAGCTTCTCCCCAAAACCCTATAGAAAAGCTTGCACCTAACAACAAGCATCTCACCCTCTCAAGTAGGGTTCGATTCATTGTGTCAATCACCCATTTTGTTGAGGGTTATATGGAACTTTCTTGTGTCTTCTTATCCCTCTTTGCCTGCATATACTGTCAAATTCATCTGATACAAACTCAAGGCCATTATCAGTGCGTATGCACTTGATCTTCATTCATTTTTCAGTCTTGACTAGATTACACCATTCTTAGAATTTGCTTGTCGTTTCATACTTTCCATTCATCACATAAGTCCACAGTTTCCTGGAGCAATCATCCGTAATAGACAACAAGTATCTACCACCTCTAAAAGTTTCATTTCTAGAAGGCCCCCAGAGATCGGCATGGACATAATTAAGCAAGTTATTGCCAATATACATTTCTCATAGTTTGATAGGTCACCTTTTTCTCTCTCTTCAACCAATTCATGTTTCTTTAGCTCGGTTATTCCAGCTGAGCTTATATGCCCCATTCTCTTATGCCACATGAGTGAGTCAGGTGCCTTTGTAACACGCACCTACCCTATTACAGTGTCTGCTTGTAAGTAGTAAATGTTGTTGACCCTTTCACCTTTCAGAATCTCTTTTTCTCCTTTACCAACTTTAATTATTCCTTCAAAAGCTTTAAATCTAAATCACTTGCCTTCTAGAACACCTAAAGAGATCAAATCTCTCTTTAGCTTAGGGATGTATCTTACTTCGGTTAACAACTTGCATTCTCCATTATGGTTCCTTATCCTGACAGAACCAATCCCTCTGACCACGCATGTTGTTGGTCCCTAATCAGAGTCGTGTTAAGCAGAGAAAGACTATTTAACAAATGCAGCCGAATGTTTCAAGTAATCTTGCACTTAGTTCCTTTTCAAATGTTTAGCTTAAAGTTGGAGTTAAGATTGTTTCAAATATACACTAGCAACTTGAGGTTGCTAGGTTTTAAATCAATGGCAGAAACAATAAAACAGTAACAAGGAACAGTAATAAAGACACAGGATTTATAGTGGTTCCATCCTCAAGATCTACGTCCACTTCTTAGTCGAACATTGAGAATTTCACTAAAAAGATATATGAAAGTACAAGGATTCGCCGGTCACTTGTAGCAGGTGGTGAGCTTTCGAGTCAGTCACTACAATGCTATCCTCCGTCACGTTTATCTTTTGACAGCTGCGGCTAAGTCAAGGGCGACACCTTCGTAAAACTTATCCTCGCTGTAATGGAAGCTTTAAAGTTCCTTCCTGAACTCTTCTGGGGTTTTTGGCAACAGCCCATCTTAGTCAATCTCTTTTCAGATATATGACTGTTGGATGCTTCCTAGGATGGAAGTTATCCTAATGATTGATTCTGCAACAAAGTCAAGAAATCTCTTCTTGAATGCAGTGTCAGATATTCAATGTTTGACACTTGTTGTTGAGAGCTTGAGATTCTTCTTGTCTCTTTAACGTGCTCTCAACTGACTACTCTTTTGCTTTATCTCGCTTGTAAAAGTTATCTCTCAATAATTGTCTTTCGCGAATCGCATGAGCAGTAGTCGTTCTCTCTGGTTTGGACTTCTCTTTTATATCTGGAGATTCAAACTTTGAATCTCCAGACCTGTTAGACACAACGTTCTCTTTGTCTAATAGAGTTACTTGCTTTTTCGTCCTTTCTGGCTTGGTATAGTGCTTTTTCACCTACTTCGGGAAAGCTTTGTGTCCTTGGTTGTACCTTTTGTCAGAACGGGAGTCTTAGCAGATATTGCTTGATATTTCCTTGCTTAGTATTCTTTCGGAGAATGCTGGGAACATTCTGCTAAGTCCTTAGACCTTTTGACTGTTGAGATCTTCTAGCAGTCTCTCTTTGTGTCCAACTGCTGACTCCTCAGCAGTTGCGTATTCAGCGCTTTGTGTCTTGATTCCTGATTGCTACAACTTCTAGCAATCTTCTGAGTATTAGTGAATGCTGACTCCTTTAGCATTCTACTATCTCTTTATTTCTGACGGCTGATCAAGTATTCCTAGCAGTCATTCTTCTCAGCACTAGACTATTATCTCCTTAGCAGTCATTTCTATTTGCTAACGTCTCTAGCAACCAACATCTTCCTGACTGCTAAGAACGCTCCTAGCATCCAAAATCTTCCGAAGTTGCTTGGAATCTGATTTCCTTCGTATTAATTGTTGAATTCTTTAGCAATCTTCCACAAGCACTTCTAATCTATTACAACTCGAAATATATCCTAAACAAGACTTTACAAATGAGTTGCTACACTGTTCTAGACTTCAGCAATGATCCACCAAAATGACTAAGGCTTTGATTCAACAAAACCTTTACAATTTGATCTAAAGGGAGATTTACAACATAAATCCAGGAATAATTCCCAACATATGTGTTGTCATTTCCCAACATAAACATGCCACCCTATAGCATCTGAAGATCCTGAAACCACTCCACATGGGGGCACATGTGAAAGGAACAACTCGAATCCAAAATCCACACATCACTCCCAGCTAATTTTGTGATGTTAAGTACTTCATCTTGGTTTCATTCAATAGATTCAACCACATTACTCTTATTCTGGACTTGTTGTTTACCCTTTAAGGTATAGTAGTCCTTCATCAAGTGACCAGGCCTTTTGCAATAATTGCAACTCCTTGTATCCCTCTGAGCCTGGAAACCCTTGTTTTTAGACTGTGAAGTGGTATGTTTGCTTCCACTTTAAAAACCCAACGGAATGTATTCTTTCCTCTGATTGAACTCCCTCGTAAAGCTCATTCCTCCACCACTATAACCTTGGGATTTTTTATGGTATGCGGCCTTCTTATATCCCCCTCTGGGATCACCTTTCTTTACAAGTAGACCAACTCCCATGGAATTGCCTAAATGACTCTCAGTTCTTCGTTTGACTTCTTTCTGCTATAACAGTCTGAACTTCATCATAAGTGATAGTATCTACCCTTCCATAGGTCATAGCATCCTTAAGATTGATATATGACTTAGGCAAAGCATTCAGGAGGTGAATTGCTTTATCCTCATTGCGTAGCTTCACCCCTATATTCTCAAGATCATCAACCGACTTATTGAACTCGTCAAGTTGATCTAACACACTCCTTATCTCAAAAAATTTACTTGAACACAATCGCTGCTTCATGTATAAACGGTTTTCCAAAGACTTAGCCATATACAATCTTATCTAGCTTCTTCCACACAACTATAGCAGAAGTTTCTTTAACAACTTCTCTTAGGACCTTGTCGTCCAAACTCAAAAAGATCATACACTTTTCTTTGTTCTTCAACTTTACATTTTGTTCCGCAATTTCATCTTTAAATGATTTATTATCCTCTAAGATTGCATCATCAAGCCCTTGTTGGGTTAATAGGGATAACATCTTGATTTTCCAAAGACCAAAATCATTCTTGCCATTAAATTTCTCAATTTTAAATCGAGAGGCAGCCATTTCATAAGATTATGTAAAGAATCCACATACAATTCACACAAATGCGCAAGAATGCTACCAGATTGATCCTACAAAGACAACTAAATAAGTATGAACTCCAAAAACTATATTCAAAAGAGAGACTCACCAAGAACTTCAGCGTCCCCTTCAAAAGAAACCCAATTGCGATGATTTATATCACCGCAGACTTTGATCAAGCACGCGCACCCAAGATTCTTTCCACAAACGACGCCACTTGTTGCCAAAATTGCTTGCTTGATTAAAAGGTTTGAAGAACATAAATGAAATCACATAACACTCTCAAGATTTATGTGGTTCGATCATATGATCTACATCCACGGACAGTGACAAAGGAATTTTATTGATGATTGAGTGTAGCTACAAGGGTGATGCAATTTTAGAATACACGAGCTCTCTCTTCCATATTTCTCTCACAAGAATGGTGGTATATCTTTCTTTTTGTGTGTGTCTCTCATTTCAGTAAAGAGAGATGAGCTGTTTTAACTACTCCAACTAATTTCATCAAAAGACCCACTTGCATGCTGCAACATGTCTCATATTTCACCAACTCCTTAGCTCAAGTTTAAAACCCCGACTCTACTAGTAAAATGCAACTTCATTCTCTTTTCCAACTGTTCATCACAACAGAGCTCAACATCTTCATTACTCACCATATTGTAGTTACTTATCTCACAAATATTGTTGGGACTGTTAACTCGGACATTAGTACGATATTGTCCACTTTGGGTTGATCAAGCCCTCATGATTTTGTTTTTGGTATCACCCTAAAAGGCCTCATGTTAATGGGAGTTATGTGCACTCTTATATACAAGGAATTCTTTCCTCGTTTCTCCAATGTGTGACATTTAGATTTGATATACCCAATATTCCTCCTCTCAAACCAAATAGACCACATACCCGTTGCATCCCATCGAGAAATCTCATCGCATTGATATCCAATTTGTGCTACTCTCTTTTGCATCGGTATCCACAGAGGATCTTCCCACTATCACACCCGTGTTCTCCACAAACTCGATGTTAACACACTAGAGTCCACCACAAACTTGGTCTCCCAACTCTGCCCAAACCTGGGCATTCGTGGGTTCCTCATTCCCTTAAACGACACCACTTGTTGCGACCGTTAACTCTAATATTAGTATGATATTGTCAGCTTTGGGTTGATCAAGCTCTCACGATTTTGTTTTTGGTTATCATGTCAAAAGGCCTCATACTAATGAGAGTTATGTGGACTCTTATATGTACAAGGAATTCTTTCCTTGTTTCTCCAATGTGTGACATCTGGGCATTTGTGGGTTCTTCATTCCCATAAACGACACCACTTGTTGGGACCGTTAACTCTAATATTAGTATGATATTATCAGCTTTGGGTTGATCAAGCTCTCAGGATTTTGTTTTTGGGTATCATGTCAAAAGGCCTTATACTAATGAGAGTTATGTGGACTCTTATATATACAAGGAATTCTTTCCTTGTTTCTCCAATGTGTGATATTTGGATTTGATATACCCAACAGTGCGAGTGTAGACTTGTTGTTGACAAAGAGCTTCACTGTATTCAATCTTGAACCAGTCAATTTGAATAATAGTGCTTTCAACCACAATGCTTGACATGGTGTCGTTGTTGCTGCCATGAACTCTACTTTGCACATCGAAAGTGCATATGTTTATGCTTCTGCGAGTTCCATGAGATAAGACAGTAATTGATGTAGAATGCCACGCCTCATGTGCTTTCTTGATCATCTAGGTCACCTGCAAGATCACTATCAGAATAACTCACTATCTCTTCATCACCTCCTTATCCTCTTCAAAACACTAGTCTGAAGTGCTGAGTGCCTCAAAGGTATCGTAGCACCTGATTCACGGCCTTGTGATGCATCTCTGTAGATCTCTCCATAACTCTGCTGGAAAATCCAACTGCATAGGAAAGATTTGGCCTCGTGTGAAGAATATAGCATATACAACCAATGATTCTTTGATATTCTATCTCATTGGCTGGTTGTCATTCAAGATCTTGGTGGAGTTGAGCCCTCGGCTCCATTGGTATTCATGTAGAGTTATAATTAAGCATCCTGAACTAGGTCAGTACCTTCTTGGCATAAGTTGTCTGCTTGATCGAAATACCTCCCTCGAATTGAATCACCTCTATCCCTAGGTAGTACGATAGCAATCTAAGATCATTCATCTCGAACTCCCCCATCATTCAATTCTCGAAGATTCTGACTGCCTTCGGATCTTTGCCCGTCATAATCAAATCATCCACATAAACATCAACTATCAATCTCGAGTTAGTGCTACCTCTTGTGTACATCTTGTGAAATCTATTTGTTTCAGACTTTGATCGAGCTTTAGACCAAGCTTGAGGTGCTTGTTGAAGTTCATATAGTGTCTTCTTTAACTTCAACACCATGTGCTCCTTCCCTACGATCTTGAACACCTCTGGTTGAGTCACGTACACCTCCTCTTCAAGCTCCCCATTTAGAAAGGTTGACTTGACTTCAAGATGGTGTACTTTCCATCCATGATTAGCTGCTAAGGCAAGGATGACTCGAATTGTGTCCATTCGAGCAACATGTGCGAAATCCTCATCAAAGTCAATGCATTGTCATTGCACATAGCCCTTCGCCACCAAGCGAGCCTTGTGGTGGAACACTTCTCAACCTGATTTCTTTTTAACTCGAATACCCATTTTAGCCCAATCGCCTTGTGTCCAATAGGTAGTGGTACGAGCAACCAAGTCTCGTTCTTCTCAATGGATTTGACTTCTTTCGCCATTGCTTCTTCCCATTCTGGATGTCGGGCTGTCTCATTGTAGCAAGACGGCTCCTCTACCTCTACTAACAATGCTTCCTCGAAGTTCTCATTGAGATCAACTCGAGGATCTTCTGCCATAATTTCACACAAATTTTCTGAATCGAACTGGGACTTCATCACTCTTAAAGTGTCCTCCTGACAACGTGTTGGTAGCTTTCGATACATATCACTTTCTTGTTCATTAACTCGAGCTAATGTACTCGTACATGGCTATTTCTTTCTGGTGTTGACGAAGTTATCTCTTCTTCATTGGTTGACCTTCTCGGAGTCACTCTGCTTTCGGATTAGGTAGTATGAACTCCTTCTTGTTCATGAGTAACCTCCTTGAATACTTCAAGGTGCTTAGTGTTTTCCCAATCCCAAGCTTTGCATTCTTCAATGACAACATTTTAATTCACTTGAATCTTTCCGAGATGTGGTCGAGCAGTCTATACATCTTGCTTTCTTCTTTGATGCCCATGTACACGAACGACTGACTTCGATCGTCGAGCTTCTTAATTTGGGGATTGGTCAGCTTGGTATGTGTTGTACACCAAAACATACGAATGTGCTCTAGGCGTGGCTTCTTTCCAGTCCACATCTCGAATGGTGTCTTCTCTTGAATGACTTTCGTTGGTAATCAATTCCGGAGATACTGCATGTCGAACTGCATCCTCCACATTACTTGCTTGGTACACTCATAGTCTTGAGTAGCGATCGTACCATCGTCATCATGGTGCAATTTCTCCTTTCCACTACACTATTCTATTGAGGGGAATACGGTGCAGTGAAATGTCGTTTGATCCCTATCTGTTCGCACAGATCCGCGAACTCCTTTGAGAAGAACTCTCCTTCTCCATCCGATCGAAACACCTTGATTCAATGACCAGCTACATTCTCAGCCAATTCCTTCATCTTTTTTAATGAAGAACAAGCCTCGTACTTTGATTTTAGCATGTGTACCCACATCCATCTTGAATAGTCATCGACAATTAGCATGAAGTACCAATTTCCTCCAGGAGTGGTTGGACTGGTTGGACCACAAAGATCTATGTGTAGTAGCTCGTGTGGCCTCCTTGCTCGAAAACCTGCTTCCTTCAGGAAGGGGTGTGTTGATTGCTTTGCTACGAGACAAGTCCAACACCGCTGATCTGGGCGAGTGATCACTGGTACTCCTACCGCCATTTTTTTAGGACAAGGGACTTCAGAGCCTGAAAGTTGACATGTCCGATACTAGCATGCCACAATAATGATGGATCTTTAATGTTCGCTGGGTTTGCCACGTGCAACCCGATGCACATCAATTTTTAGAAACAATCAGTTTTGAGAAACTCGCTAACAATCAGTTTTTAGAAACAGAAATAATGAGTAACAACCAGTTTGTGAGTGCAAGTTTCTCATTAGTTTATTTTCATTGTGCACATCAAAACTTTGATCTCGAAACCAACACTAATCATAATGGACCTATATCAATTACATAGTCCATAAACTAAGACTTTATTTAGATAACTTAAGTTATCCATCACTAAATTAATAGCCAATATAATTATATCTAAAAAATATGCTGCCTAGATTAAGGAAAATAAATTCTTTACATTTTTGTGAGACTATTTTGTAAGACAAATCATTAATTGGTCGATTATTCCTTAAAAAAATAAAAGAATCAGTCAATTCATTAGATTATAAATGATAGATTGTTTTTATGACTTGTATTGAAGTTTATAAAAAATCAGTCCATTCGTAAGTGCAAAAATAAGAATTGACAGATTACCGTCATCTCGTAAAATAAGATATCGAGACGATTTCATATAAAAATTGTCTTTCTTAGGTTACACTACTCCATCCATTTTTTTACAGCTGCCCTTCAAATCCTATTCCAAAGTTTATGAAACTATCAAGTCTATATATCTCAAAACAACTACGTGTAGGCTACTGGAAGATTCATCAATAATAATTAGTTGATTACTCAACGTAGGGGTGCCAGCAATTATCAAACTATATTAATTTTTTAGAATTAATTTTCATATAGTTGATCTAGAATTATATATATGATATTAATTTAATTGATAATTTAAATTATAAATCGATTATTTCAACTAAATTGATTGTTTGAAAAAAATCATAATATAAGATTGATAATATTATCCAAATATAGTGCCAAAACTTAATAGTGAAAGAATTTAGTGTCCGATCGAGTTTACTGTTAATTCCAAGATGTTGAAGTGTTCAACGCAGCGAAATTCAATATGCTTAATCTGTTAGAAATTCGGGGTTAATTGAATAAATTCCCCGTGATAAATATTTAATTTTGTCGTAATTAAATTTTTTTTGTGGTATATATATTCTCAAATCTGAATTTCGGTGAGTGAGAAATTAAACCACAAATTGACATATTATGGTGTATGAGATAATTAAACATGTGTTTAATGTCCCAAATTGATACAAGTTGAGACTTATATGTGTGTAACAATAAGTGTGCATTGGTGGTACATGTTAGTGTTAACATGGACTGATTGTTAAGTCTGTCATTGTGCATGCACACGTAGTTGACTCAGTCAACGCGGTAGTTACAACATGTGGAGACAAGAATATTATGTGCTCGATATTTTGCGACATAATTCGTAATTGTCATAATAATGATGTCGGTTTTTAACCAACGTGTTAATAATGTTGGTTTGTAACCGACAAGACATTGATGACGTTGTAATGTCTTGATATTAAGTGTAGAAACATAATCGTCACGAGCACTTAGTATTCGATTTGTAACGTCACGATATTAGTGACGAGAGACATAACCGTCAACACCATAATGCTCGGTTTGTAACTGTTGATCGTATTCAATTATCGATTGTAACCCCCTTGGTGGACATGTCTATAAATAGGCATGCATAGGAGCTGTCTCCTGTTCCCGAAACATCCGACATCACACAAAGCTCACTTAGCCAGATACTGCAACATTTCCCTCATACTGCTGCATATTTTTCGTTGTTCTTAAGCAACTCAGTTTCACCTTCGTTCAGTTTGCTGGAGCCTTTGCGATTTCCAGTGCTGCCTTGTAAAGGACGAAGTCGTTTTACCTTTGGAGACGATCGCCGGTTAACGAGCACTACGTTGGCGAATTAGTCTTGTGGGAAGTGGGTTTCCTCGACTTGGCTTTGTTTTATGTCATTTTATTTTATTTGTTCTCGTACTTGCAGTTCTACTTGTAAAAACTTGTTGTACTAGACATAATTTGTTGCAGTGTTTTCCGTCCTTCACCACATATCTCATCTCCAACAATCGCAAGACGAATTACTACTTCTCAAGATCTAAGATGGCTGATCACACTCTCAATTGTGCAGGAGGAAGCAACACTAACAACGCACGTCAACTCCCTCTTAATGCCAAAGCCGACAAGTCGTTCAAGTTTGGAGGTGTGGACTTCAAGACATGGCAACAAAAGATGCTTTTCTACCTCACTACTCTTGGATTGGCTGCCTACTTGAAGGAAGATAAGCCCGAGCTTGCCGATGATGAGACCGATCAGAATAAGAGAATTGCTTTTGACAATTGGTGACATGGCAATTTTCTTTGTCAAGATTTTGTATTAAATTGTCTAGTTGATCCGTTGTATGCCGTGTATTGTAATGTAAACACCGCAAAAGAACTATGGGAACAACTAGAGAAAAAGTATAAGACGGAGGATGTGGGTACTAAGAAGTACGCCGTGGCCAAGTATTTGTCATACCAAATGGTTGACAATCGTTTGGTGGTGGAACAAGTGCATGAGTTTCAACTCATTTTGCAAAATGTTCATGTCGAGGGGATGCTACTCCCCGATGTTGTAACATGGCTGCGGTTATTGAGAATTTGTCTCCATCGTGGAAGGACTTCAAGAGCTACTACTTTAAGCATAAGCAAAAGGCTATGTCTTTTGAAGATTTGGTTGTCAAGCTTCGTATTAAAGAGGACAATCGAAAGATGGATCCTAAACCAAGAGCTATGGATGCCAAGGCAAATTTGATGGAACGTGGTGGTCCATCAAAGAAAAGAAAATGGCCTAGCCCGTCGAACATGGGGATTGTGATCCAAGAACCTAAGTTCAAGGGTGTTTGCTACAATTGTGGCAAGAATGGGCATATGGTGAATCAATGCAAAAGGCCTAAGAATAAAAATAAAGGCAAAGAAAAGATGGATGCCAACCATGTTGAACCCGATGATGATTGGAATGATGACTGTGTGTCGTGGTTTCCGAGGTTCACCATGTTGACAATCCATGTGAATGGTTTGTTGACACAAGCGCAACATGTCATGTGGCTTCCGATAGGAGTGTGTTTGAGTCCTACAAGTCTGTTGAAGAAAGAAAGCTCCATATGGGCAATCAAGCTTCTTCAGGTGTGGTTGGAGTGGGCAATGTTGTGCTCAAGCTCACTAGTGGCAAGGATTTGACCTTGAAGGATGTGCTTCATGTCCTAGACATTCGAAAGAACCTCGTTTCGGGCTCTTTACGTGTAAATCATGGATTTAAACTTGTATTTGAGTCTGAAAAGTTTGTCTTGTCAAAGTTTGGAAAATTCCTTGGTAGAGGTTATCTCGCCAATGGTCTTTTCAAGTTGAATGTAATGGCACGACGCCTAGCCGGAAAGAATATCAATAAAGTTGAATCTACTTCTTCTTATTTGATTGAGTGCTCTAATTTGTGGCATTTAAGATTGGAACATGTAAATCTTAATGCAATAAAAAGATTAGTAAATTTGATTTTACTAAAAGTGGCTGAATTCAAACAGACTAAGTGTGAAGTTTGTGTTGAGGCAAAAATGACAAGAACGCCGTTTAATTTCGTCGAAAGGAGCACAAAACCTCTAGAGTTGGTACACGCGGATTTTTGTGATTTTAAAATGGTGCAAACTAGAGGTAGGAAAAAGTATTTTAGTACTTTTATTGATGATTGCACCAGATATTGTTATCTCTACTTATTGAAAAGTAAAGATGAAGCAATTGATGCCTTTAAAAATTATAAAGAAGAGGCTGAAAATCAATTGAGTGGTCGGATCAAGATGATTCAAAGTGATAGAGGTGGAGAGTATGTTGCACCGTTTGAAGAATTATGCGCCGCTTCGGGCATTATTCATCAAACAACGGCACCTTACTCACCTCAGCCAATGGTGTTGCCAAAAGGAAAAATCGGACACTAAAGGAAATGATGAATGTCATGTTAATAAGTTCAGGGCTACCCCAAAATATGTGGGGAGAGCCTGTCTTGACAGCTAACTATATCTTGAATAAGATACCTCTTAAAGGGAAAGAGGAGACACCTTATGAGTTGTGGAAAGGATGAAAACATTCCTACAAGTACCTTAAGGTGTTGGGTTTTTTAGCAAAGGTCGAAGTTCCTTTACCCAAGCAAGTTGCAATTGGACCTAAAACAATCGATTGCGTCTTTATAGGGTATGCTTTAAATAGTGATGTCTATCAATTTATAGTGCACAAATCGGATAATCCGAATGTGACCGAAGGCACCACTATAGAGTCAAGGAATGCTATATTCTTTGAGCACATCTATCCTTGTAAAGATAAGGAAGATGTACCGACTATGTCTAGAAAAAGGACACATGAAGAGACTACTAGTTCTACTCCTATAGAGGAAGAACTCAGACGTAGTCAGAGGACTAGAGTGGCTAAAAGTTTTGGTCCGGATTTCATCACCTACATGATAGATGATGAGCCTCGAACCATTAAAGAAGCCTTAGCTAGACCCAATGCCTCACTATGGCAAGAAGCCATTAATAGTGAGATTGAATCGATTATGCAAAATCATACTTGGATTTCGGCCGATCTCCCAAAAGGTTGTAAGCCCTTAGGATGCAAGTGGATCCTTAAAAGAAAGTACAAAGCCGATGGTTCGGTTGATAAGTATAAAGCTCGCCTTGTGGCGAAAGGCTTTAAACAAAGAGAGAGAGATGATTTCTTCGATAGTTATTCACCCCTGACTAGGATCACAACTATTAGGGTGCTTATAGCGATTGCTGCTTTGCACAATCTTGAAATACACCAAATGGACGTGAAGACGGCCTTCTTAAATGAAGAGCTAGAAGAAGAAATCTATATGGATCAACCCGAAGGATTTGTAGTACCTGGACAAGAGAGAAAGGTATGCAAATTGGTTAAATCCTTCTACGGTCTTAAACAAGCGCCCAAGCAGTGGCATGTTCGGTTTGACAATGCGATGTTGTCAAATGGATTCAAGTATAATGAATGTCACAAATGTGTGTACTACAAAGGCACGTTTGACAATTTTGTGATTGTCTGCCTATATGTAGACAACATGTTGATCAAGGGAAGAAATCAACAAGTAATTGTTGATACTAAACGAATGTTGGAGAAGAACTTCGACATGAAAGACATGGGTGTGGCTGATGTGATTCTTGGAATCAAAATCATAAGAAAACCTAATGGAATTATCCTATCACAATGTCACTACGTTGAGAAAGTGCTAAGGAAATTCGATGCTTATGATAGTTCACCAGCCAAAACATCACTAGAGCTCCATGTTCACTTTGTTAAAATCAAAGGTGACCCTATTGGTCAAGAGGAATATGCAAGGGTCATTGGTAGTCTAATGTATTTGACTAAATGTACTAGACCAGATATTGCATATGCGGTGAATAAATTGAGCTGATACATGAGCAATCCCAGTAATGATCACTGGAAGACTATTGTAAGAGTTTTGAGATACTTGAAGTATACTCTTAACTTGGGTTTACACTATACAAGGTTTCCACCTGTACTTGAAGGGTATAGTGATGCCTATTGGATCTCTGATTCAAATGACTCTCACTCCACCAGTGGATACATGTTTAGGATCGGTGGGGGGCAGTGTTATGGAAATCCACGAAACAAAATTGTATATCTCGTTCTACAATGGGATTCGAGTTCATTGCTTTAGATAAAACGGGTGAAGAAGCAGAGTGGCTTCAACACTTTCTAGAGGATGTTCCTTGTTGGAACAAGCCTGTGCCGTCAGTGATGATTCACTGTGATAGCCAAGCAGCTATTGGTCGAGCACAAAATAATATGTACAATGGGAAGTTGAGATATATACGTTGTCGACATAATATCGTTAGACAAATGATCTCAAATGGTGTGATATCCATTGATTAGGTTAAATCAATTGATAACCTTGCAGATCCGCTAACCAAAGGGTTAAACCGAGATCGAATGAATAAGTTGCTTGAGGGAATGGAATTGAAATCCACAATATGAATGAGTGTAGTGGATACCCAACCTAGATGATTGGAGATCCCAAAAACTAGGTTCAGTGGGACAACTAAACTACACAAGTTCAAGTGATAACACCGACAATATAATTTCTTCTCTAGTAGCGATGCCTTAGAAAATGACCTTATCTACCCTTCCCTAAAGATAGCAAGAAAGGTGTTATGAGTCTGCATGTGGTATAGGTTAAGTCCTAAGCGACTTTTAATGACTCCTGAAAATCTCATGATGGTTGAGCTTGGCAGGAATGCTCGTAATAGGAGGTCACCTATATAAGAGGAAGTGGGGGCCGCTTTAAATGAACACTTATGAAACCAAATGGGGTGTCCATGGCTCATAATGGAACCAAACGTGAGAACAAATGGAGATTGAAATGTTAATGTTTCAATGTTATTGACTCGGTACACACGATGGAGGATTAGTTCAAGGTACCCCTACCACTAAGCTGCCTGTGTGTCCGACGACATTGAAGATGAACGGTTCAAAGTCATAAGCTACCTGTTCAGGTGCATTAACATCTCTCGAAACTGAGTTGGTTATGCATTCATGCATTTAGACATTTTCACTCATGGGGGGGATTGTTGGAAATTAGGGGTTAATTGAATTAATTCTCCATGATAAATATATAATTTTGTCGTAATTAAATATTTTTTGTGGTATATATATTCTCAAATCCGAATTTCAGTGAGTGAGAAATTAAACCACAAATTGATATATTATGGTGTATGAGATAATTAAACATGTGTTTAATGTCCCAAATTGATACAAGTTGAGACTTGTATGTGTGTAACAATAAGTGTGCATTGGTGGTACATGTTAGTGTTAACATGGACTGATTGTTAAGTCTGTCGGATGTTAACAAGCATCGAGTTTAACATTTATATTGTGCATGCACACGTAGTTGACTCAGTCAACGCGGTAGTTAAAACATGTGGGGACAAGAATATTATATGCTCAATATTTTGCGACATAATTCGTAATTGTCATAATAATGATGTTGGTTTTTAACCGACGTGTTAATGATGTCGGTTTGTAACCGACAAGACAATTATGATATTGTAATATCTCGGTATTAAGTGTCAAAGTGTAATCGTCACGAGCACTTAGTATTCGGTTTGTAACATCACGATATTAATGATAAGAGACGTAATCGTCGATATCATAATGCTCGGTTTGTAACTGTTGATCGTAGTCAATTATCGATCGTAACCCCCTGGGTGGACATGTTTATAAATAGGCATGCATATGAGCTATCTCTTGTTCCCAGAACATCCGACATCAAACAAAGCTCACTTAGCCAGATACTGCAACATTTCCCTCATATTGTTGCATCTTTTTCGTTGTTCTTATGCAACTCAGTTTCACCCTCGTTCAGTTCGCCGGAGCCTTTGCAATTTGCAATGCTGCCTCGTAAAGGACGTAGCCATTTTACCTTTGGGGACGATCGCCGATTAATGAGCACTACCTTGGCGAATTCTTCTTGCGGGAAGAGGGTTTCCTCGACTCGGCTGTGTTTTATTTCAATTTATTTCATTTTATTTTATTTGTTTTCGTACTTGCAGTTCTACTTGTAAAAACTTGTTGTACTAGACATAATTTGTTGCAGTGTTTTCAGTCCTTCACCACAAATCTCATATCCTACATAAACTTGTAATAACAGAGTATTGTTAAATGGAATGTTAGACTTAGACAGTTTTACACATTGAAAGTTTAACATGTAGCAAAAAAGTTGAACAAGCACAAAGAATTATTTTTCACGAGTTTAGAATTTTATTTCCAAACTTACGAGTGTCTTATGACTAAAACAAATTTCACTATAATAACAACGTTTACATAACAAAATCAAAATTATAAATATTCAAACATCTTTTTGATTTACTCTCTCAAAGAAACTTGAATTTATAGAGAAGTAGAGACTACAACTATGAAAAAATCGTACTTACGAACAAACAATTCAAACCCAAAAACTCCTCTACCATTGGATTCACTCTATGGAGGTATGATACTTCTTAAACTTGAATGACTTTGTAAGTTGAAGACACGGGGAAGGTTGATTGAAAGGTGGAACACATTGCTAAATCATATCTTGATGAATAATGTAAGTCGTCCAACTTGAATTTACACTTTAGCACCTTTTTTATAAGCTGTAGATTCAGCATCCTCGTGTTGATATGGATATCAGTCTAAATATCTCAACTACAAAGACTGAAGAAAGATATGTGAAAGATTCAGCTCTATCCCGATATATTAGGAATAACTTTAACATATATTCCTAAAAACTTTGAAGTAGATATATTCAAAAGTATATATATATATATATATATATATATATATAGTAGTGATCATATAATAAAGCTTTTTCCCATGTTAAATAAGAAAGAGTCTGGAAGTAGGGTTTGCAACTTCCTCCTCTTTATTGGGGTCCTCATCATTGACGTTCCACGGCTCATCACCCCATTCTTGCTGCCATTGTTGTGGCCAATTGACAGCCATCCAGTCGTTCGCCAATGGAGCAAGCCCGTCGTTTCCTCTCCGGCTATGTCCTGGTCGTTTCCTGCTTCATGTCCCACTTCCTTTTCACCCTCATCTACTTCTTCTGGATCCTCGTCCTCATTGCCTCCCTCATTCTTTACTTCATTGTCTGACCCTTCCTCTCATTCGGGATCAAGGTACTGACTTCCGAATCGGTCTTGCATCTCTTGCCTCTAAGCTGCCGGTATGGCGCGGTCCAAGTGAGGATTCTGGGAATCCTCAGAGTCGTTGTCGGGGTAAGTAGGGTAGTGACTGGCATCCAAGTCCTCGTCACTAGGTCCATAAGATGAATCCTCCTCCGAGTCCTCCTCAGACTCGTTGTCGGACATTTAGCTCATGACATGGGAGGATCCTGCTACAATGTCATAGGCTTGAGGTGGGTTTTGGAAAGGGGCACGCTAATTGCGAATGAGGGAAATAAACCCTTCTAAGTCTGATCTATCCGTAGGAGAATCGTCCAGGTAGTTCACAAAATTTGCTTGAACCCACAGTTGCCATTGAGGGGGCATAAGTTCCGAATGACGGAACAAAACTTCGAAGATTATGATTGAAAGAATTTCATAATCAATTATGAATCATCGCACATTGCTTGAGAGTATGAGAACTCATCAAGTTGCTTCGAAGAAAAGTTTAGGTTACAATAGATTTGATCAATCAATCGAAATTGGTTCAACTCAAAAAGGTTTCGAAGATAGCGAAAAAGAATAGAATAGCTCTCTAGGCTCACAACTTAACATGCTAAATATGCATATGTACTCATAAACTCAAGATTAAGCCTAGATCATAACATTTATCAACTAGAGCAAAAATCATAACATCCTATCTACAATACTTGAGAATTGATGATCGTACATGACACATATATACTCAATATTTTGACATTAAGATCTCACTCTTATGCCAGAGTCTCATAACATGAGTTTTATACTCAATGTATTGATATTAAGATCTCACTCTTGTGTCTATAATTTTATATGATTTTTTTTTAATCAGGTCTTAAAGATAAAGGATAAACACAACTGATAATAAAAAAATCATGCTAGCAGAACAAAAATTGAAAAACAACTGAGAATGTCGATCATGTATAATAGTTAAATTTCTTATCATAATTTGATATAAGCTTAAAGTAATTAATTGTTTTCCCCAAATTCTTTTGATCAGATACAGAGCCGGCCTTCAAGGTGGGCGGGAGGGGTTTCGGCCTAGGGCCCCCATTTTTGGGCCCCGAAAAAAAGTATATTCTATTATATATATATATATATATATATATATATATATATATATATAAAAAAATATATATATAAAATATGAGAACTACTCTTACCATGTGAAAATAAGAACTAATCTCGGTCATCCAATTGGTGATCCAACGCTCAAGATTAAATAAATCTCATCTGCATTATAGTGTAGTAAAACATGCATTAAAGGGTAATTTTGTAATATTTTTTTTCTCTCCTCTAAAATCATCCTAAATCTTTAAATGATCATATCTCATTCGATTTAGATTATTTTTTAATGTATCATATATCAAATTAAAGGTAATTTAATTATCTTTGAAACGAAATCCCTATTGCATATGTTTCGATTCAAAAATCATCGTAAAAAATGAAAATTAGTGATTATATGCATAATTCTCGTAACAGTACACGAATTCTTATATAATGACTAGAGTTGCACAATATAATGCATGAAGTTGTATTATATAATGCAGAATATTATAGATAAAATGCAATATATTTTTTCCAGCGAGATCAACAAAAAAATTAAAATTCATTATCTTTGCATACTATAGAAAATATTATAGTTGTTATAAAAGTTGATCATACAATACTTGTTTTTAATTATGTATATTTTTTTTTGTTATGTTATATAAATATATATTATTATATTATATAATGCATGTTTGTCAGGTATATAATGAATGTTTGCTTGGTATATAATGCATGTCGATGTCAAAATAATGCGGTCCACGGAGTATCGGTATATCTTAAAAATGAAGTTCACATGATAGACATTCAAATATTCATTCTAACAATAATTTTAAATAGTTTGATGTACGAATAAGAATTTATATATGACAATAATCTTTGAGAAAATTAATGATAGATATGTCTCAATCTTAAATATTAGAGAATTCTCCTTATTTATAATTTTCCATATTAATTAAGATATTTTCCATATTAATTTTGATATGAATATCTTATATTTAGTGCATATAATTATATTTTTCTCTCTCTTAAAATTATAAATATCATAATTCTCTTAATTTAAAATTATTTTTTAATGTACCAAAATAATATGATTTTATTATTTTTTAACTAAATCTCTATTGCACATGTTTAGTGAGAGTAAAGTATGTAACAAATGAAAATTATTAATCTTATGCACAAATCAAATAACTTATGTATTATAATGTAAGTAAAATAATTTTGCTCTAAAATAAAAGTAATTAATACACTATAGTTTCGATTAAAAAATCATCGTAAAAATAAAAATTAGTGATTATATGCATAATTCTGGTAACAGTACACGAATTCTTATATAATGAATAGAATTGCACAATATAATGCATGAAGTTATAGTATATAATGCAGAATATGATAGATAAAATGCAACATATTTTTTCCAGCAAAATCATCATTCATCATTAAATTTGCACCTATTATGCATTATATAGTAATAACATATGCATTATAATGAAAGTACTATAATTTTTCTCTAAAATAAAAGTAATACCATATATAATGCATGAATTAATACCGTATAATGATAGTAATATTGTTCTAAAATAAGAGTAATACCCTATTATAATGCATGAAGATGTTTGCTAGGTATATAATGAATGTTAGGTATATAATGCATGTTTCCTAGGTATATAATGCATGTTTCTTATGCATATAATGCATGTTTGTAAGATATATAATGCATGTCGAGGTTGAATATGCAAACATAATCTTAAATAAGTACAAATGACAAAAATACTCTATAATGCAGGTTTTTTGAGATAAAATGCCCGAAAATTTTAGTAAAATCCTGAGCGTTCATTTATCAAAATCAATGGCAAGGATTGGTTCTTATTTCTTATGGTAAGAGTGGTTCTCACTGGATCGCATCCTTATATATATATATATATATAGATTGGATCCAGTGAGAAAACTCTTAACGTGAGAAAGTGAGAAAGATGCTTGATTGCATTCACGGCATTGCTTGATTGTATTCAAGTCGGTGCTTGATTGCAATGTTGCTTGATTGTGCTTTAGTTGTTGCTTGATTATTTTGTTGCTTGATTGCATTTTAGTTGTTGCTTGATTCAATATCAACCATTGATTTTTTTAGATCATATGGACATGATTCATTCTTTTTTCTCACATGGGGATTTTTTTTTACATGATCCCTCCTCTATATATATATATTACACATCTCCCCTATATTATATGAGGTCAAAATTCAGCCATTAGATCTAAATTTGGACGATTGAAAATAAAATTTTTTATTGCATTATGTAATGAAACATACTACACTATCTGGATATAATAGTAATTTTTATATCAAGAATTTTGTAATTAGCGTTAAACATGTAGCACATCCTCATTTCTCTCTCCTCTAGAATTCTTATAAAACTTTAAATAATCATAACTCAGTCAATTTAAATTATTTTTTCACATAATATATATCGAATTAAAGATAATATAATTATCTTTCAAACGTAATCCCTATTGCATATATTCCGAATAAGATAGTCGCATTAAAATAAAATAATTTAATAGCTAAAACTAAATCATGTACCATAATATAGAGAATAATTTAGTTGATTCAATTAATAAAGATCTATTTTTATTAAACGCACAAAAAAAAAAGCTAAGATTTAATTATATATACATATTTAAATTTCATAAAAGATTCAACATATTAGATACGTATACATTTAAGTCCCAAAATTGAGATATGATTCTATCAGATTGTAGAATTGAAATATCATACTTAGGGGGCCAAGAATGAACCTAAACATATTTAACACATATTATATAACCTAAAACACTAATAATATATGCAAATCATAATGATATTATTACAATTTTTTATTATAGTACTAGAATTGAAATTTATAAATTACATTATTTGCTCAAAAAAATTTAATAATTTTGGTTTATTTTCGCTCATGAGCCCCAACATTCTCAGGACCGGTTCTGATCAGATATAACGAATAAAGCATCCCTTTTATGCGACCCACGTAATAAGTGAATTTCATGAGGGGTATCAATTCAACTTCAAGTTCATGGGTGAATCCGATTAAAATGAGTTAAGAACAACTGGATTGAAATCTATCTCCCTCTATCCCACTTGAATTGTCATACTTACCAAATTAGGCGTCCCAACCAAATTGTCATATTTCTAAAAATGACAATTTTTTCACACTCAACAATAAAATATTAATCTCACTAACTCATTATACACTCAAAACTCTTAATTTTCGTGCCGAAAAAAAACATGACAATTGTAATGGGACGGAGGGAGTACTATATTAAAAGAAAATAGTGTCTATTAACTGTTTCCTGCCAAAATTATTGATTAATTTTTATTTTTATTTTTTAAATTCTATTATAATATAAGTATATAATAAACAATAATAAAAATATAACAAAACTATATTTGTGACTTTTTCTTTCAAATATTAAATGATATTGATTTATTATTTTTAGGGATAAGGGTCAGATTAGCCCCTTGACTATTGTGGTAGGAGCATATTAAACCCTCCATGACTATTTGGATCAATTAGGTCCCTCAACTATTAAAATAGATTCATTTAAACACTTTAGGTTGTAAACTTACTATTATACCCTCACTTAAAGGACAAATTTATAGAATTTCTCAATCTATAAAATAATAAATATTTGAATGTAAAACCTGAATTCAAAAAAATATAAAAATAAAATATTAAAGTAAAAACAAAAATTAACACTTATGAAAAAATAATAAAGTTGAGATGTTTTAAAATATAAGAATTTTAATAATGAAATAGAAATAGAAATAAATTCTTATTTTGTCATACAATCGATTAATTCGAAATAAAATAATAAGTATTTATAACTAAGGAAATAAATTATAAATATTCAAGAATCAATAAAATAAAATCTAAAACTAAAGTAAATAGAAGTAATATAGTTTTTAAAATAAAAATGAAATTTAAAATATAAAATCTGAAAAACAAATTCGACATTTATCGCAGATGTTCAAATAAGCTTACAAATTTAAAATAAAATTGAAATTTGTTTTTTTAAATAAAATTGAACATAAAAACTGAAAACTTAAAAAAATTAAAAATTAATGAAAAAGTCACCAAGCGTAAAAAATTATGAATATGATTTTTACGCTATATATATTTTTCAAATTTTTTAAACAAACGCAATATAAAAAATATGAAAGCATGAGTTTTTCAAAAACGATTTCAAATTATACACTAAAACCACGTGCATTAAAAATTGTCAAAGTCAGTCGTCGTTGTTGAATACAAGATCTAAAAATCAGAAATATCACGCGACAAATACAAGCAATACTAATAAAATATTGTAATAAATATTCTATTTATGCATGTTTACAGGCGGAATAACTGCATATTTTTTAATGAAATTATACACTAAAACCACGTGCTTTAAAAATGCCAAAGTCAGTCGTCGTTGTTGAATACAAGATCTAATATTTACCGTGTTATCATCCTTACATTCTCACATCATCGTTCAAAAACTAGTTGGAGATCCGTCGCTATTAGATTTCTCTTCCCTTCGTTGCCCTTCTCTCACCCATTTTTCTCTGTCATCTGCTACTTCCGTCGCCGCAAGAACTCTATCGCCATCACAACTCTTCTCTCTCGTCGTCGGAGTCGTTGGGGAGAATCAAAACGCTGCAGGAACTTTATCGCCATCACAACTATTCTCTCTTGTCGTTGCAGTCCTCTGGGAGTTTCTTTGTGATGGTAATTTTTAATGGGAGTATGAACTAAAGATGAAGATTTTTTAAAAAAATTGAACAACCAGAAATTTGATAAAACACGGTACGTAAATATTGACAAAAATATAAAAGATATGAAGATCATGATGGAGTGAAATTAGGAAACGGTTATGGTAATATTTCAACTACTAAATTATTATTCACATATGATTACAACTCTATATATATATATATATATATGTATTTTTTGATTTCAGGCTTTATTTTTAAATAATTATTATTTTACTTTTTATATTGAAAAACTATATAAAATACTCTTCAAATGAGGGTATATAGGAATTTTAAAACCCAAAGTACTTAAATGGGTCTATTTTGATAGTTGAGGGGTCTAATATGCTCCTACCATAATAGTTAAGAAACTAATATGACCCTTATCCCTTATTTTTATTATGTTTTTAAATAATATAAATATAATATTATTTATGAGATCATATTTAAATCAAATCTCATAGATTTTGTGTTTGATACTTCTTTTTATTTTTCTTGAATTTATTTTATAGTTTGACGTATAGTATAGTTGAATAAAAATAAAATATATGTAAAATAAATTTCTAAAAATGCTAAAATATATAATTTTATTAATTATAAATTAAAAATATATTAATACGCGCATCGCGCGGGTGCAAATCTAGTGTTTTGATTAAAAAAAAAGAAACTTCAATAATCGAAGTTCAATGAATGGGCTCAATTGACTGGGTTAATATTTTTATTTTATTTTTTTATCAAAAATATAGTGCGAAAATCTACCTCTAATTCTGAAAGTCACATCCATTAATCAATCTTTAAATTATAATAGGGGTGGCAATTCATGTCATTTGTGTCAGGTTTGTGTCGGACTTTATTGTGTTCGTGACATATTCGTATTATAATTTTTGTGTCGGATTATCTTGTCGTATACAAGATTATTAGTTCTAAGTGTAGTGCTAACAATTTGTGTGTTTAATTTTTTGTTTTAGGTCGGGGTCGTGTTTGTGTCATTATTATCGTGTTGGGTTCGTGTCGTGTGTTGGTCCCGATTTTTCAGACCAATTATAGGTTGCACAACGGAATTGATTAATAAAAACTTGCCCTTACCCAAACTGAGTGCTAGTCTCAGTTTGGTTTGTCAAAGCTCAGTATGCGTTTCAAGTCCGATAGTCTTAAGAGCCAATTTCAATTTACACAACAACACTTCAGTGTTGGGTTTTAAATTACGTAAACTGATAACAGAAAGCAAATAAAATTACTCAAAGGATTATAGTGGTTCGAACTAGACATGGCCACGGGCCGGTTCCGCGGTTCCGGAAATCAGGGCCCTGAACCGGCCCGCCTGAAGAAGCGCACAGTTCCGGGCCGAACCGGCGGTTCAAAACGGTTTTTCTCTTCTTTTTTTTTAATGTATTTATATATATTTTTGATGTATAAATGTTTGTAATTTTGTATTATAGATTTGTAATTTTGTTTAGGTTTGTAATTTTGTTTATTTTGTTCACAAAATAATGCATCAAATATCAATTAATCATAAATAAAAATAAACAAGCAAATTAAGGAATGGATAAATGATAATCAATATTGAATATAAATTTACAATTTATTCAAGTTTCAACTTTAAACTATACAACAAGTTTCAAGTGATACAAATTAGAAGTTACAATACAACTTACAAAACTAAAAAAATTACAATTTACAACTTACAAGTTACAAGTAAATAAGTAATAACATTTAGAAATAATTAATTGAAAATTAAAACTATAAACAAGCTTTACATCTAACACCCAATATGTTACATAAACATTAAAAACTTTGTTATGTTTTAGAATGTTATTTAATAATTTATTTTCAATTTTTTATTTTAAAATTTTGCTTTGATACTAAGCAAGAAAGATAGATAAAAATATTTTATCTATCTTTCTTGCTTAGTACCAAAGCAAATTTTGAAAACAAAAACTTGAAAATTAAATATTATACAACTTCTATAACTTAGAAAATTTTTAATGATATATAACATATTCGATGAGAGAAGTAAAGCACGAATATATTTTTAATTTTCAAAAAATTTATAAAAAAAACTTTGATAATATTTAAACAAAATATATAATATATTTATTATTTATAATTTAAATTACAATTAAATTAGGGGGCGGGGAGGGGTTAATTGAAAGGGCTTGCACTTAATTTCTTACCTTAAAATTAATTTGCCTACATATCCCTTACCGAAGGGAATCAAAGCCCACGTAGTTCGCTTACCTTACTTACCTTTACGGCTCTAATCGGAGTCGAAATCCGCATCTCCAAGGCCATCGCTTGCATTGGTGCTAACACTAGTGTCGGACTCGTAGACTTCGGCTTCGTCGATGATGTATTTCCAATCATTCTCTTGAGCCTTTATCTCCGTTTTTGTCCAATCTTTAAGTAATATTTGAGCTCCAAGGTTTTGAGGAGTCAAGTTCGATTGCCGCTCATCCAAGACATATCCTCCAACGCTAAATGCTTGCTCCACCGCCACTGTCGAAGCCGGGACCGCAAAGAACTCCTTCGCCATCATGCACAATATCGGATATTGTTGTTGTCGCCTCGACCACCAAGTTAGCAAATCCACTTGGCCATCATCCTGCACGCAATCACCAACATACCTTTCCAACAAATATATTTCTAATTCGTTAACTTGTGAGGCACTAGTCCCTAAAGTGTTTTGTGTCATAATTCTTTGTAATTTAGCTAAAAAAGGATTAGAACTAGAAGATGTACTAGAGCTACCATATTGTCCACTATGTGATGATTGAGCTCTAATATTTTGCACTAAATGACCATAATCTCTAGAATAAGCTTCATAAACTTCTTGTAAAGTAATCTTAATATTACTTTTAATTTCTTCGACATTAGGGAGTCATAACTCTACATGAGTCATTAAGTGATGCTCTTCATCACCTACATAATCAAGAGAATAAAAACAAGCATAATATGCATCTATTAAATTACAAACACCAACATATTTCATACTAGGATCTAAGCATTTGGCAACCAAAAACATATCGGGAATTTGCCTAAAATATTTAAGCCATTTTTTAGTCATCTCATAAACAACATATTTTAAATTATCACGAGCACTACAAGCATTTAATTGTGCGGCAATAAAACAAAAATGATATAAAACACGTGGAGAAGTAGGATAATAAACACCCGATAAATCTTTAGTAGCATTACAAAAAGCTTGTAACAATTCATTCAATTCAAAACATGCATCCCAATGACAAGATAAAATATTAACATCATCATCAACTTCATTTCTAAAAAACTCAACTAATTGATCTCTATATCCAAAAGTAGCATTTAACATTTCATAAGTAGAATTTCATCTAGTACTTACATCGGTAGGGAAACGTTTTGGTACTAAATCTCTAGTTTTACAATATTTAGCCCATTTTTTTGCTACTTTAGGTTTATTATGTATATAATATACACAATTTCTAATAGGTTCAATTGCTTCACTAATAACTCGCATGTCATCTTGTACACCTAAATTAAGTATATGACATCTACAATGAAAATATTTACCTTGAAGAGTAGGATTTAATTCGTCAAGTAGTTCCCTAACGGCGGTCGTATTAGCACTAACATTATCAAATCCTATAGAAAATATTTTTTTATGTATTCTATATTGATTAGCAATTTTTATAATTAATCTAGCAATATTATGTGTCGTATGATCTTTATTAAATTTCCTATATGCAATTATTCATTTATTTAAAGTCCATGAATTATCTATCCAATGACAAGTTATACCCATATAATAGTTTTTAACAATACAATCCTTCCAAATATCGGAACAAATAGAAACTCTATGATCAAGTTTGCGCAAATCATTTCTTAAATTTAGTCTATATTTTCTAACTAAACTTCTAATAGTCCTAGTCATAGTTGTACGTGCAATTCTTTTAGCGACAGGTTGATAATATTTCATAACAGTTTCAAAATGAATGCTATCGGCAAATTGAAATGCTAATGACTCAACACATACAAATTTAGTCATTTCTTCTTTAGCTTTTTCTCATTAAAAGTAAAAGTATAATGAGAAGGATGATTACTACTTACTTGAGAAGAAAACATAGGGCCGAGTTGAGTTTGAGTTTGAGGGATACCTTCCTCTCGTGGATGCTTTTGAAGGATGTGACGTCGATAGGTACCATAGCCACCGCCGGCGGTAAATTTATATTTTTTATCACATTAATTGCAAAAAACATCGAATTGTTCGTGCATATCTCTTTTTTGAGTTTTACACTTAACTTTACGAAAATGTTTAGTAAAAAGATTAGACTTTAAAACTTTACCTTGCTTACCTTGTGTTTGAGTAGCCTCCTCTTCATCATGTGTTGGTTGAGGTTCTTCTTCGCCTTCATTGTCATCGCCTTCATTGCCTTGACTTCCGCCTCCATGTAAGATGTTGGCAAACATCTCCTCTTGTTCCCTCAATAGATGTGCACCATATTCCTCAAATTGTTGATGTTGAGCAAATGTCTCATCATCAAAAATAGAATGAATGACACTTTCATGATGAGAAGAAAAATGATGATGAGTGGAAGAAGGAGTGGGAATAGATGTATCATCATTTTCCCTAATATTGATGGAAGATGAACGACGACGAGATGATGAACTAGTACTAACCCCCCTACCCGTATCTTTTCCCTTTCCCTTGGATTGAGATGATTTAGAAGACATGATGAAATTGAAGGAAGAATTAAGAAATGAAGTCTATGAATTTATGAGACTAATAAGCTATAAAAACTATACTAATTGAACAATAAAATTGAGCACAAGAGAGCAAATTGAGCACAAGATAGAAGATTGAAAATTGAGAATGAGAGGCGTGGTGAAAATGAAGGGGGGGGGGGGTATTTATACTACAAAATTTGTAATTTTGAAGATTAAAAAAAAAATTGAATTTCTAGCCGTTGGAACCGTCGGTTTCGGGCCGAACCGCCGGTTCTGGGCTGGTTCGGTGGTTCCCACGGATCCCGAGGATATTTTAGCCGTTGGATCATCCAACGGTCATCATCTGCGCCCGGGCCGAACCGGCCCATTTTTCAAAAATTCAAATTTAAAAAAAAATAGAAAAACCGGCGGTTCCACGGGCCAAAAAATTGGAATTGGAACTGGTCAGGCTAGAAAAGGCCACGGTTCCGGTTTAGAACCGTCCCTGCCGATTCCGGGCCGGTTCGGCCGGTTTCGGGCTGAAGTGGGCATCTCTAGTTCGAATACCAAAAGGTCCTACGTCCACTCTTCAGACACAGGTCTGAAAATTCACTAATTAGTGTTGGATTACTCAAGGTGCTTCCACGATCTATTGCTTGCTTCAGTCCACAAGCTCACTCGTCCGGTCCTTTGCTCTTCCATCACTTCGCAGCTCCTCGGGGTGTGGGCACACCACACAGCCTCCTCGTCGCTGGATATGATCTTTATAGTTCACCCTAGAACTGTTAGTTTGGCGGCAAGATCGCCTGTAAGAGTCAAAGTACATAGCGTACTTGACTGTTGTATTCTTTCTTGGAGAGAAATAATACCAAGAGTAACTCAAGAACAAAGTGTTTTGAGTGTCGTGTTCACAACAGTGACATACGAAATAACTTTGAAAGCCTCTAACGTTTGAGTCATGAATTTAGCAGAGTTTCGGCAAGCTTGAGAGTCAGGTGTTAGGTGATTGAATCTATTGAGATCCTCGACTATTTATAGACAAATGAGTGAGATTCAAATCTCTGTAGCCGTTAGACACATTGGATTTTTCGATCAATCCAATGTTTCTGTCCTCTGTGAGGGTAGGTAGCCTTTCCCGGAAAGTACTATACCTTTTCCCATTTTTTCTAACTGCAACAGTGACTGTTCACCTTTCTGTTAGAACGGCAGTATTTGGTTAGTCCGAGGAATCAAGACTGAAGTCTTGGGCTTGCAGACTTTAAGGAATCTCCAATCCTTAAAGTCGGTACTATATTAGTACCATTCCTCATACTAATTCTTCTTGTCTCTGTGCGCGGGGATTGGAACTAAAGTTCCATGCTAATATCGTCATGCTGGCAAGTTTATGCTGGCTGACGTCACAAGTTTGATTGTTGATCCCAGACTGGTAAGTTTGAGGTTAACGAGTTCCAAACTGGTAAGTTTCAGACTGATGAATTCCAAAATGGATAGGGTCCCAAACTTGTTAGTTCCAAACTGACGAGACCTAGAATGATCAGTCTCATACTGAATTTCCAGTCTCTTGAGTCGTTTGCGCATCCCAGACTGATTCATCAGTCTATTGTTCAATCAACTCCAGCGAACAACTCGATAAAAAGACCTTACAGGACTTTACATTTGAAAACAAAATTTAAGTTATTCTAGAGACAACCTAGATTGGTTAGACTTAGAATATTTGTTTTGATCATTTGACCCACCAAAACATAATAAGTAAGGAAATTTTAACAAATTTCCTAATATTGTGTCAGAAATTGCCACCCCTAAGTTGATGGAGCCCAAGGTGCAGTTCGAGAGCAAGATCCAGTCTATATTCCAAGTCGGCCTATGACGAGAGCTAGGGTCAAGAAGCTAAGATATGGATTGCAGTTGCTTATTAAAAGAGATTTGGGCTCAAGAATTATTAAAGAAGCCCATCGGAATTGAAAATCAAATTGGGCCAATATGGATTAATTTAATTATGACATCTGGGCTTAATTAATTTGATTTGGGCTTAAATTTATTTTTAATTTCGAATTTAATTAGTTATTAAACTTTATTTACTTTCTAGATGTTATTTTCAAGATATACATGTTGTATATCTTGAAAGATTTGATATGTTTTTTAGATTTGATTTCCTAGATAGATTAGGAGTAGAGATTTCGTTTTTCACCCTATAAATAGGGCTGCTTATTTTCGAATTAGACTCAATTTTCAGTTCAATAATATTTTGTTAGTTTATTTCTCCAATTCTGAAAGCTCGAGATTTTATGTGGATTCCTTGAAATTCGAATTAACTTATCAACCGGACTTACACATCCGATTATGGTGTCTTCTACCGTTCTGCATCATTAGTTCTTCAGCTTCTTGGGGTGCATATAAGATTCATCTAAAATATGTCATTTGAAGGGTCGAATTAGGGTTACTAAACTTCCATCCGTTCGTCGTTTCTGTTTCCAGTTATGTTCGAGTCGTTCCGCGTCGTGTCAACTCTTGTTCTTGGGCTACGATCATTACTCAACCGTGAGGGTCGTATCATAAGTTATATAATCATATAATTATATTTAGTGCAAAAAAGTTTTTAGTAAATAATTAAGTGCTTAAGAACTATTTCATCATTAACTTACAATATGTTCAAATATTAATAAGATAAGTAATAATATATTTTAGGAGAATTGTCGATTCAGGACCCAAAAGATAGTTAAATTGTCAATTCAGGACCCGAAAGATGATTTGTCAATCCAGGACCCGAAAGATCAAACAATTCTCAATCCAGGACCTGATATTGAGGTCCTGGATTGAGAATTGTATGATCTTTTGGGTCCTAGATTGAGAATTTTTGTGATCTTTCAGGTCCTGAATTGACAATTAATCTTTCGGGTCCTGAATTGACAATTAAACTATCTTTCGGGTCCTGAATCGATAAAACTCCTATATTTTATTATTAAAATAAAGATTGTGATATGTTTTGGATTATTTTCTTTAACAGATAATAAACATATCATATAATTGTTTATTGGTCAGAAGATTAAGAGATAAAATAGTGTATAATGGAACATAAAAAAATAATATTTTAAATATAAAAAATTAATTCATAAATTCATTAAGTCGATAAACTGGCTCGAAAATGAAGATATTTCAACTCGAAAAATCCCAACTTGAATGGACTCAAATCAAATTATCGTTAGTAGTGGTGGCCACGGGCCGGTTCCGGTTCGGAACCGCTGGTTCGGCGGTTGCTGGTTCGGCGGTTCCAGAAAGTTGGAACCGGAACCGGCCCGTCCAAAAACGGTTTCGGTTCCAGTTCCGGTTCGACACGGTTCCGGTTCGGAACCAGCGGTTCGAAAAATATTTTATTTTTTTATTTTTTTAGGGACACGTGGCGCTCTCTGATTCGTTGAATTTTGAATTTTCAAAAATATTTTCAACTGTTCGGAACCGAGACCGCCGGTTCCGGTTCGGACTATTTCTTGAACCTGAACCGGCCCGTCCAAAAACGGTTACGGTTCCGGTTCTGAACCATTTTGGACAATTCCGGTTCGGAACCGTGAACCGTCGGGCCTGTTCAGGGCCGGTTCCGGCGGTTCCGGTTCCAAATGGCCACCACTAATCGTTAGTTGATAAAACTGATTCATAACCTTATGGACCAACCATATTCGCATCTCTAATCTTCATAATCAATATTCATTAATGTTGTAGACTTATTAGTTCGGCTTCTAGGCTGTCGCACTAGTATTTATTTTTCTTGGTCGCAACTCAATTCGTGAGTGGGTATTTTGTGAAAGCCCAATGGGCCTCAATCGTGAACCATTTTAACTCTAAAACCCAATAACCCGATCCATCTTCAAACCTAACCGGTACTGGACCGGGGGTGGGGGCAGTTCCCAATTAACACCAACTTTAATGAATTGATTTACATAAAATTCCAAGTCATATAGCCCCAACGTTTTGTTTTGTTTTTTTTTTTTTTAAATTATAATTTATTAATTTAAATCTGATTTCAAATATTTTTCATGAAATTTAAAACTATAACCTATTGAATACAACTATATTTTTACACTTATTTATTCACTTTATAAAACATCAGTTATATACAATTATATACATGGAATGTCTCAGATTAGGCACGCCTAAACGGTTTAGGCGGATTTTATCCATACTCAAATGGGTTCACCCATCCCAAATAGAATTTATTAATCCCCAATTAGGGTATATTAGATGGATTTTACTTGGGTTAATTGATAAAACCCACTTAATCCGTTTAGGCATACCTAATGCAAACTTTTGTCATTACATGATATGTTTTAGTGGTGGTCTAAAATATGTTTAATATTTACTATCACATTAATACAACTATACTATAAATTATAATCTAATTTTACATGAAATTAATGAATATGGTTTGTGATTTTAATCAATTTGATTTATATTGATTCTTTATGAATTACTTTCATTAAAAAGAAAATAACTAACAATAAAAAAGGAATAAAAATGATTAAATTTTGAAGCGAGACCAGACCGGCTAACCGGGCGGTCCGGCTAAACCGGGTAAAACGGTCGAATAGTAGAAGGTAGAATTATAAAATTGGATTTGACATGTGCCCTAGAGGCAAAGGCCGATACTTGTGTAAACAAACGCAGCTTGCACTCTCGTTTCTTTTTTGGCGGACTGCGACGCCGCGTTTATTCAAAATGGGAAGTAGCGCTGCCGACGCCAACGGCGCCGTTGACAAGGGCGTCGATTTCGCCAACTATTTCTGCACTTATGGATTCCTCTACCACCAGAAGGAGATGCTTTGCGACCGCGTTCGGATGGACGCCTATTACAACGCCGTTTTCGAGAACAAACACCATTTCCAGGGGAAGGTAAAATACGATTACTTATCAAATCAATTTTCGAATTTCGATCGCTATCGCTTTCTGTCTGTTCGAAAATGTTGCGATATTTTCTTCGATATTTTGCTTGCTTCAGATGAGCTGCATATAATTAGTTGATTACGATAGGTTGATATTGGTTCTGGTTTGACGACTTGGTTTTTTCTTTATTTTTGGGGAGCTATATTGTTTGTGTTGGTATATATGTATGTACGCTTAATTGATACTGTTATCTATCATGAAGAAATATTAACGCATGTATATATATTGAGGGAAAAATGAGTTATTGTATGCTTGTGAGCGAGGACTGAGTTAGTTTGTACGTGGACTAGGTCGTTCTGGATGTAGGAACGGGGAGCGGAATTCTGGCTATATGGTCTGCACAGGCAGGTGCTAGGAAAGTCTATGCTGTAGAAGCCACCAAGATGGCAGAGCATGCTCGTGAACTTATCAGAGCAAACAAACTCCAGAATGTGGTTGAAGTGATTGAGGGATCCATGGAGGATATTACTCTGCCTGAAAAAGGTTTACTTCTCATTCGAAATCTTATCATTGACTTGTTTATTCCTAGTTGTATTTTTTATTTCATTAATCCCAAAATGGTAATGCTTGCATCTTCTCTCTGCTTTAAGATTTTTTTTTTTTTTTGTAGTTGATGTAATAATTTCAGAATGGATGGGATACTTTCTTCTACGTGAATCAATGTTTGACTCAGTAATCTATGCTCGGGATCGCTGGTTGAAGCCAGATGGAGTCATGTGAGTTTTTCTTTTGTATATTTTTGAATTTTAGCTCGTGTTTCTCCTCTTTCTAGTAATTTATTGCAAAAATTGTTTTCCATTATTTTGGTAATATCCTGCCATCTGTCTGGAAACTTAAAATGTAATACCCAATACAAAGATTTAAAAGATATGCCATACTTTTTATTTTATATTCATTTTCGTTGGCCTAAATTACACTTTCTAGCATGAGTCTTTCACTTCAATCTAAGATTAATTATCAGATTTTCATATGCTTTTATCCAAATTCTAGTGTATATAATTTGGTTTTGGAGATTTATGTTTAGAATGAAGGCTAAGATGAAGGTTGCATTACAGAGTTTAAATATGCATAGAGTAGCAGTTTTTCTTGTTATTATCGCCTTCTGTGCATGTTCTCCTGTGTTGCTTATAAAAGCTCTAATATTATCAGTGAAACAATATAAGCATTTTCGCTGGATCTTGCCATTTCTTTATTATCAAGCTCCAATCTTACAGGTATCCAAGCCATGCTCGAATGTGGATGGCACCTATCAGATCAGGATTGGTAGATCAAAAAATGAGAGATTATGATGGAGCTATGGAGGATTGGTATAGTTTTATTAACGAGACAAAAACTTATTATGGCGTAGACATGAGTATTTTGACAAAGCCATTTGATGGAGAACAAAAGAAATATTATTTGCAGGTTGGTGTTGTAAATCATTATTGCGGGATTATTTGTTTTACTTTTAATTTTTTACTGCTTTATATTTCAGTTTTTCATTCCATTTTGGTGCATATGATAGTAATACTTGGTAAATAATTAAATATGGAACTATAGTTAGTTTCTGGGGCCGTTAAAATGTAGAAAATGGTATAAACTAAGAGAAGAAAAGACTAGTAGAGTCAGTTTGCTTTTCTGCAGCAAGTAGCCTTTTTCGTTTAATTTTATGTGTGCTTACATTTTGGTGACTTGGTTTTTGATGTGTAACTATTTGTGTTTTTTTGCTTGTCCAGTGTGACTACAGTGCATATTTTTTCTTCTCACATCTGCCATTGCTTTAACATTGCCTTGTTGAGCACTTACCATGTCATCTCTGTGGCATGCAGTTTTTGTTTTCTTTCTTTCAATCTAAGTTCTTGTGAACATTGAAAGTTACCTTTATTTAGTTAGATTTTTATATTTATGCTTTCCTGTCTTTCTAGACATCGCTCTGGAGCAACCTGCATCCCAATCAAATTATCGGTACACCTGCCATTGTTAAGGAGATAGACTGCTTGACAACTTCTGTTGAGGATATACGTATTGTCCGTTCAAGCATTTCATCGTCCATCACAGAAGAAAATGCAAGATTCTGTGGCTTTGGTGGATGGTTTGATGTCCACTTTCGAGTGAGTTATTTTTATTGATTTTTAGCATTTGTTTACCGTACTATGCTTAATTTGCCTGGTTCAATTGATTACTCAGGGTAGCAATAAGAATCCAGCTCAACAAGATATTGAGTTGACAACTGCTCCACGTGAAGATCTTGGCACACATTGGGGCCAGCAGGTTGGAAGTAATTGTGTTATTTCTTGTTTTGTTATCATGCAGTATAAAGCTTGCAGGTGGTGGAAAAGGTGCTTCTAGAGTCTGTACTGTGTCAATTTTCTACCAAATATGCTGGAAAAGCAATTTTCTAATTCACCTGTGATACAGAGCAGCGATAGTATTCTCATCTGCATCTTGTCTCTTTCGTGTTGCTCTCTTTAGAGAATCTACCTGTAAAATCCCTAGTGAAAGCATATTTGTTTTCTGAATATTCATGGAATCAACAATAACTTTGCATTACTGCAGGTGTTTCTACTGCATCCTCCACCAGACGTTCAATCTGGTGATGAGTTGATAATTCATTTCTCCATGAGTCGCTCCAAGATAAATCATCGGTTGATGGAAGTTGACCTGGGCTGTGAGATTAAACAGAAATCGGGAAAGTTACTTCCTGCCATTCAAAAGAAGTTTTACATTGAGTGAGCTAGCGCTAATACATTTGCTCGTGAAGATGAATTTTGCCACCATCATCCAAATGTGAGTTTATTTGGTAGAAAGAAAATGATTGATGAGGGAGAAGCAGGGATGGTTATAACCGATTTCTGGCATGCGTTGGGTTATAAGACCCTGTCTAAAGAGTAAGTGGTATTGGTGTCAAAGGCTCAACGTATTGCACGGGCTGCTCCTCCTCAAGAGAGTATAATTTTATCGGCTTCGTATGTAATGTCATTGTAGACAAATGTTTTGCGTCTGCTTTTGTACTCTTATTTATGTCTTGAATCGTTTTTACAGAGACTTCCACCATCTCATGCCTGCGCTGATATTAAATCTAGATGACAGAGGTCATGCTTGATATATGACCAAATGCTGGAACTGGTCCATTGGTTCAACGGTTTTGATTCTATTCAAAACCGGATTTTTATGGACTGGTTTAGGTTTAAAATTGTTTGGACCATTGGGAATTTTTGAAAAAGAAAAAATAATTTAAAAATTATGCTTTTTGGTGGATTTAAGGGGGAACCTTTTTTTTTAAAAAAATATTAGCATTATTTCACTCTATTTGTGGTCACGAAATTATTATATTTAAGTATTATATAAAAAATATAAGTAAATCAAAAGTTATTTATTATTTTAAAAATATAATATATGTCATAATATAAATTTGACTGTTATAAATACATTAAAGTTGTATATATATTAAAATGCTTAATAAATCTTTAGCTCTGGATGGAACTTATTAAAACTATTAATTAATACACGATAAATCATGAATCAGGCAAGATTAAAATCACTAAATTTTGTTTTAACAAAATAGTGCTTAATAACTAAAATAAAAGTTTATACTATAAATTTCTACAGATTTCCTTGTACATTATATTTTAAGTAAATATTTTTTTAATATCGTTAAATTAATAAATTAAGATTTTCAATGTTAACTGCCACTTCTTTACATATAAAAGGTATTGTCAAAATTATCCTATCACACTAATACACACAAAAAAAAAATATTTAAGTCATTAAAATTATAAAAGAAAAAAAAATCTCATCAATAAAATAAAAAATTACTACATTCATATAAAAAATTACTACAATAAAAAATAAATTTATTTTTTGATAGTCTAGTTTCACTTTCTCAACTATTGCAAGTAAAATAAATATACCTATTGCTTCAAATGGAGCTTTATGGCTGCCTTCAACTCAAATTTGTAGGATAGAGATCACTAATATGTTAGATTAATTCTAATATATTAATTAATCTCCTAATTATATATATTTGACCACAGTCAAATATTTTAAATAATTAAGTGGTTATACATATCCCTAAATTTTAGGGACCACTAATTTTGAAAAAGATACGTGACTTCTTTGATGGGAGAAGTTATTAAATTATTCTTATAAATAATTCAGTTTTTCAGCATACGGTCCACTGCAGTTT
>JAPKLW010001403.1:19018-48339 GCA_026898455.1 Plectranthus barbatus | reverse complement strand
TTGATCAGTTTGGTAGATTTCCCTAGAATCTGTGCTTTTTAATATTTATTTTTATCCCTTTAATTTCCTTGTTTTGAAAACCCAAAACCTTTTGAGTTGATTTACCCAAACAAGAGTTCTGAAAACCATCTCTAGTACATGAATCCCTTCGTAGCACTATCCCTGTGGGTTCGACAACCTTAGGGTTTTACAAATTTATTTGCTACTGTTTCTACAGCTATCAAATTGGCGCCGTTGTCGGGGATAGTCAGACGGCGAGTTGTTACTGGAAAGTTGAAGAACTTCTGGATTGGGTTGTATTCTTTCCTTTTATTTTCGAGTTTTATTTTTCCTTGTTTCGAGTCAGTTCTGTTTTTCGCGTGCGTGTGTCTGTGTTGCGTCTGTCTCGGCCGAGGTGAGTCCCACCACGGTCGAGATGATCTCTCCATCTCGGTCGATTTGAGTCCTATATCGGCCGAGATAAAAATTTTCATCCCGGTCGAGATACACAGTATCCCGGCCGGGACAGCCTAATTTCCTTATCAATTTCTGTGCAGGTGTATGAACACAAGGAGCAAAGGGAAGACACTCGAACCTTTCATACCAGAAATCGAAGCAACCTGCAGGAACATCAGAAAGAGAGGAAAAAGACTAGACTTTGAGATGGAAGCAAATCCGGAAGCCCCACTGCAAAACATGACACCGGAAGAGCAGAGGCAGTTTGTGAATGAGGTGCAGCAACTGAGGGCGCAACTTCTTGCAGCCCAAGCTACCCAAGCCGAGCAAGCCGCAAGACTGGCGGAACTGAATGAAAGGCAAGTCATAGTACCACAAAGGTCTATTCTAGACCGATTTGTACCACAGCAGGAAGAGGCAGGATTCAGGGTTGGCATCAATGCCAACAACTTCGAGCTGCGCACAGGGCTGATACAGATGGTGCAGCAGAACCAGTTTGGGGGGAGAGCCGTAGAGGATCCGTATGCACACCTCAGTCAATTCATAGAGGTGTGCGACACGATAAAGCAGAATGGAGTCCCCCAAGACGCCATCAGGATGAGGCTGTTCTCATTCTCACTCAGAGACGAGGCGCGCTCCTGGTTTGCTGGGCTTGACAAAAGCCAAATTGGGACATGGGAGGAGCTGCGAGCTGCGTTCCTCACCAACTACTTCCCACCGAGCCTGTTGCTGAAAAGAAAAGCTGCCATCACCACATTCAAGCAGCTGTACGATGAATCCCTGCATGAAACTTGGAAGAGATATAAGGAGCTGCTGAGACTTTGCCCTGGGCATGGGATTGACCTTGAAATGCAGGTCTGTCACTTCTACGAAGGCCTGACACCGCACATGAAGCAGTTAGTCGATGCATCTTCTGGTGGGGTACTGATGAAGAAGAGCGGAGCAGAAAGTATGAGGCTTCTGGCAGACATGGCACTGAACAGCCACCAATGGCCGACCGAGAGACAGACGGTACCAGTCAAAGCCGTGGAAGCCAAGCCAGAGTTCGATGTGGTCGCGGAGGTGAAGAAACTCCGAGAGGAAATTGAGAAGCTGGGGACCACAAAGGCTGCTGCTAATCCTACTGAGCAGAGCATGGCAATTATACCAGTGGAGGCTGATTACATCAATCGAGGAACAAGCAGTTCATCTGGAGCTGGAAGTTCGGAGGTAAACTACATAGGCGGTGGTTATCACAATAACTACCGCGGTAATCAGGGGTATCACTATAACCATGGGCGATCTCACCCTGGTTTCTCTTATGCTAACCCCACTGCTGCAGAGCACCCTCCTCCTGGTTTTGATGTAGGTACCGGAGGCGAAATTGTGGAGAGAAAGAAGTCCGTGCTGGAAGATACATTGGAGAAATTCATAAAGAGCTCGGACAATCGATTTGGCAAGGTGGAGAACGAAGTCAAAGGGATGGCCAATCACATGCAAGTAATGACAAAGCATTTGGAGATGATGGACGTCCAATTGAGTCAGATTTCCAACACCTTGGGGAATCAGCACAAGCCGGGGCAACTTCCGAGCATGATGGAAAAAAATCCAGCAAGGGAAAATACTGTCAATGCCATCTCGCTTCGATCTGGAAGGAGATATGAAGGCCCGAGCAACCCGGAAGAAGGAGAAAAGGAAGCAGAGGAAGAGAATTCCGTGGAAGACCCCTCTGTCTCGGCCGAGATGGAAGCCATCCCGGTCGAGGCAGAGGAAAGCAGACCGGCCGAGGTAGATAGTGAGCCGGCCGAGACGGGGAAGCCCATCCTGGCCGAGACAAGCCGAGAACGGCCGGGGCAGACAGAAAGCAGGACGGCCGAGATCGATGCATCTCGGTCGAAACAGAAAGCCAAGCAGGGCGAGAAGGAAAAAGAGAAAGAGAGAAGAAATGAGCCGGTTGCTCCAATGCCCTTCCCACAGAGATTCGCAAAGAAAAGGGAAGTCTCTAAATTCACTAATTTTGTTGAAAATCTTAAAAAAGTGAATATTAACATACCTCTTATTGAAGCTCTCAGGGAGATACCAGGTTACATGAAGTTCCTCAGAAGACTGATGAGCGAGAAGAAGCAGTTCGTGGAGAACGAAACTGTGAAGATCCACGAGGAATGCAACTTACTCCTACAGAAGCAGATCCCGATCAAGAGGTCCGACCCAGGATGCTTCTCGATACCTGTCGAGATTGGAGGCAAAGAATTCCAGAATGTACTTTGTGATACCGGGGCGAGTATCAACCTGATGCCCTGGTCCATCTACAAGAAGCTGGAAATTGGAGAGATGAGGGCGACTACGATTACACTCCAGATGGCGGACCGATCTGTGTCCAAGCCCAAAGGTATCGTAGAAGATGTCCTTATACGTGTTGGCCACTTAATCTTCCCTGCAGATTTCGTCATCCACGACATGAAGGAAGATTCCAACACTCCAATGATCCTGGGGAGAGAATTCCTCGACACAGCTGGTGTCCTGATCGACTGCAAGAAAGGAGAGATCACCTTGAGGGGGAATGAAGAGTCGATAACCTTTTGCATCGACAAGAACAAGAGGAAAGGGGAGTGCAACCGGATCGCTACTGCTGAAGAAGAGGAGGAAGAAGAGGACGAGACACCGGAGGAAGAAGAAGAAGCCATCCGGTGGGAACGAGGAAACGAGTCAGTGAAATCGGCAATTAAGCTGCCTCTTTCCGAGTGCACCACCGTCATCCAAAACCGGAAAGTTTACATGATAGATTCGAGGGGTCGACGAGTCTGGACTCGACCGCCTTGGTAAGCTGAGCTGAGTCGAGCCACGACGGTAAATAAGGCACTGAATGGGAGGTAACCCATTGTGTTTCAATTTTTCCCTTTTCTTTATAGTATTTTCGAATTTATTTTGTTTATTCTGTACTTCACTTTTATTTTCTTTTGAAAAAAAAAAAAAAAAAAATCGAAGTCTGTCTCGGCCGAGACAGAGTCCGCCACGGCCGAGACAGAGGACCGAGACGTGGGATACTTCGGCCGATGAGAAGGTCGCCAGAAGGCTCCATCTCGGCCGAGATGGCGTCCGCCACGGCCGAGATAGGAGTGCGAGCAGCCAAAATCCGCGCCGGTCTGAGTCTGAAGATGGAAGATAAAAAGTTGGTGTCTGAGGCCAACAATCAGGTACCATTTCGAACTCTGAATCCGATTTCCAAACTTATTCTCTCTGATTTTCGAATAAGTTTGGGGGGATGAAGGTTTAAGGGTTTTGAAACTCGTTTCTATCTTTTACCTGCTTGTTTAAATTTTTGCATGAATTAATTTTTGAATAAAACGCGAGATTGTGGGAATTTGAGCATAATTGATAACCCTAACAAGAATGCAAGATCTGAAATGATTGACTTTAGTTTGCGTTGATTGTGATAGTGGTCGAGTATGCCTATGAATGTGAATACCGCATGATTTCTTGTTTTGATACTTGCGTTGGCATGAGATAGATGATGATTTGATGTTTACTGTGGAAGAAAAATTGTCCCTAGTGTGAGTTTTTGAGCCTGAATTTTGATTGTGAGTGTGTCTGCAATTTTGAGTTTCTCTAGAACTTGCTTTGTATCTTTTTCAAGACTGCTAGTGTGCACAGGTTTAGGAAGTGATTTTAGGCCATCTTTGTTTAGCCTATTTTTCCCTTACACTGTCCTAATTAAATGTTATCCCTAGTCAGCCCTTTTGAGCCTGTGATATTTTCTTTCTTTGTCTATGAGTTGGAAATAGATAGGGGAATCAACTCTTGTCTATGAGAGTGGGTTGGATTTGTTTGAGAAGGATAAGATATTATTATAAGGGTGAAAGCAAAAGAAAAGGTTGGGTTCTAGAAAAAGAAGAAAAAAAAAAAATTGTGTTGTTGATCCTTATAAGCTCAAATGAATATTCAAAATTGTTTAAGAGCATAAAAGGATATGAGTGAAAAAGAAAAAAAAAAAAGAGAAGAAAGAAATAAATGAGCCTTGGTTGTTGTTGAATATTATAGGAGATGGGTGGATATCAATAGATAGTGGTTTGATTGATTGAGGATTCCCTGATTGATTTTAGTCACTTGGCCAAATATTTCCCTACCCTTCACAAAAGCCTACATTACAACCTTGAATAAAGTCCTTTCTGATCTTAGACTTGTGTGCACATATTTGCAGTGGAGATTGAGATTATTTGCAAGCCTATGGTAGAACTTGATGTGCATGACTTGTGTGTGATCTCATAATTATCCTAAACACTTGAGTGAATGAGCGAAACACTTCCCATGTGAGTCTTCCACAGTTTACAGATTTTCTGACTCTTTCAAAACTGCTGGTGTTTAGTAGATTTACTAGTTTGAATGTGATGAATCTTGTGAGGCATTGCACTACTCTTCTACTTGAACTTTTGATTCTTTCTTTTGTTGATTGAGGACAATCAAGTGTTTAAGTTTGGGGGGTTTGATAAGCTCGTTTTTCTACTCACTTATCGCTTTGTTTTTCCTTTCTTTTATGCATTTTATTATGTTTTCTTGAATAAACTGAGCATGAGTATATATTAGAGGGTATTATGCTTGCCATGGTGAGATTTTACAGGTTTTAGGCTAAATCCAATGGAGAACCCGTACTGAAAGCAGCAGATGTTCAAAGGAACAGTCACTACTTCTTCCACCGTTGGAATCTGAGCTAATGGAGCGTGGCATTTGAAAGATCTTTTAGTTAGCTTTCCAATGCAACTGGAATCGGATCAATCGGAGTTCGGATGCGAAAGTTATGGCCAAAACCGTGAGACTGCGCAGAAGGGTCGGAAGTGGCGGAAACGTCTCTGTTTCGACCGAAACGAAAACCATCTCGGCCGGGCCGAAATTTTCCATCTCGGCCGGGAAAGATCCATCTCGGCCGAGACAGACATGAATGGCGAGATTTGGCGAAATTTTCATATATTTTGGGCGAGAATTGCTTGGGGAACAAGATATACATCAATATGGAAGCAATCAATCATACCTTTTGAAGATATCCATCCAAGACCTCAACCCTACTTCTATATAAACTCATAATTAGCTCAGAATTCGAGAGCCTTAAGCCCCTTTAGTTTTAATTATTTTCAGAATTGTTTTCCTTTAGTTTTTGTTAGAATTCCTCTTTATTTTTATTTTGTCAAACCTTTATTTTCAATGCAATCTTTACTTTTCCCTGCAATGTCTATTTTCAATATGTTAGGCTAGAACCCTAAACAGGTTCTAGGGTTTCTCCTTCTGTGATACATGTTTTGATTCAATTGTTCAAACCCTTTTATTGGTTTCATCCCTATGTTTTTATTTCAAATCTATTTTCAATTGAAGGATCGAGAGATGAAAATTGGAATAGGTTTTAGTTATTAATTGAAGGACCGAGAGGTGAAAATTGATAATAGGAAGTTAGGATTTAATACTTTTGATTATCTGTTCGACCAAGAAGATTTCAATTGTAGGATTAATCTGGATTTTTATGAAATTGATTAACTTTGTGTGTTTGAGACCGAGAGGAGATAACCACTAGTTAGTAATTTAGGATTTAATTGCCCGACCAAGGAATTAATTCCACATTAACAGATTTTCCACCAAAAATATCTTTTCTGGGTTTGAATATTTGTTTCTTGCATGTTGATCAGTTTGGTAGATTTCCCTAGAATCTGTGCTTTTTAATATTTATTTTTATCCCTTTAATTTCCTTGTTTTGAAAACCCAAAACCTTTTGAGTTGATTTACCCAAACAAGAGTTCTGAAAACCATCTCTAGTACATGAATCCCTTCGTAGCACTATCCCTGTGGGTTCGACAACCTTAGGGTTTTACAAATTTATTTGCTACTGTTTCTACAGCTATCAAGCATCATGTATGCTCAAGTCTGTACTAGACCCGATATTGCATTTATTGTTGGAATATTAGGAAGATATCAGAGTAATCCAGGTCTTGACCACTGGCGAGCTGCAAAGAAGGTATTACGATACCTTCAAGGAACTAAAGATTACATGCTCATGTATAAGAGATCCGATAATTTGGAAGTAGTTGGCTACTCCGATTCAGACTTCGCTGGCTGCATTGATTCTAGAAAATCAACCTCTGGTTATATTTTCATGCTTGCCGGTGGTGCTGTCTCTTGGAGAAGTGTGAAGCAGACTTTGACTGCTACTTCCACTATGGAGGCGGAATTTGTCTCGTGTTTTGAAGCTACTAGTCATGGTGTATGGTTGAAGAGTTTCATATCAAGACTTAGAATTGTGGATTCAATTTCTAAGCCATTGAGATTATCCTGTGACAATTCAGCTGCGGTGTTTCTGGCTAAGAATAATAAAAGTGGGAGTCGAAGTAAGCACATCGACATAAAGTACTTAGCCATAAGAGAACGTGTTAGAGAAAAGAAAGTGGTCATTGAACACGTTAGCACTGAATTGATGATTGCCGATCCTTTAACTAAAGGCATGCCACCAAAGAAGTTTAAGGATCATGTAGTACATATGGGATTGGGTCCTATAATGTAATTTCAGTTTGATGTACTTTTGTTACATTGTTTATGAAACTCTTATTCAGTTGATATTTTCTCATTTTGGTTTTGCGCAATTATGGTATTTGAGAAATATCTTGTTGGATTGGACCTTGAATAAATATGAATTTATTCATTTAAGTTATTAAGTGGTTTTGAGAAATGAAGCATATTGTAATACATGGAAGATAATACTCATTTTTAGAGGAACTGTCGCCATGATTCATGTGTTTTGTTTCTCATTGTTTGGTATTATAGTGATATGTTAAGCAAGTGGGAGAATGTTAGATTAATTCTAATATATTAATTAATCTCCTAATTATTTATATTTGACCACAGTCAAATATTTTAAATAATTAAGTGGTTATACATATCCCTAAATTTTAGGGACCACTAATTTTGAAAAAGATACGTGACTTCTTTGATGGGAGAAGTTATTAAATTATTCTTATAAATAATTCAGTTTTTCAGCATATGGTCCACTGCAGTTTCCTTTCATTCAGTCTGATACACCATTGATACAGAGAAGGGAAAACTACAGAAGACCTGCTGATATTTAAGTTCTTCAACATCGTTCGTAGAAATCAAAGCAATGGCTGGAGGTATGACTCGATCTTATTTCCACTGCAATACGATTTAATATTTAAATCGTTGAGGTATGTTTTTACATAATATTGCACCAATTATGATATATTTTAACATTGCAATTTACAAGAAGAATATGTTTTGCATTACACATATTCAAGAGAGAGCTTATTCTCAAACAAAAAACAACAACAACAATGGAATGTAATACTTAATTAATTTAAGTGCAAATCATATAAATGTGATAGAAATACAATTTTTCAGAACGAAATAATTACAGTTGTTCGAACAAATTCCAAATCAACTTAATATATAAATGCGTTATAGGGAATATGTGAATTTTTTGTTTTGAGCACGATTTTTCCTAAATTTGAGTGTAGTCTAATAGCAATGAATGATTTTTTAGTTTTTGCATGTCTAAATTTTAAATATCGAATTATAAAGTAATTTATTTATAATTTTTATTTAAAATGTGAATGTAATTCTATACACAATTACAATAATGGGTTGCTTAATGCTCATTATAGTACATGTTAGATATTTATATTTATCATTAAATATTATTATTTGTTATTTTTAAGAACATAAGTTTAAAATAATTTTGTTCAATAATCAATTTCCTATGTTATTATATAAATTTAATTATAAATGTAATTACAATTGTGATTATCGAATTTATATAAATTTTCTTATTATAAATTATAGATATTTTGTTTAAGGTGATAATTTTTTACTCGATCCGATAATCCGACACAAATTCGCACAATAATAATGAATATGGATTGATCCAATTAGAATTCGAATCTTTATCGAATTGATACGATAAGAACACGAAAAATTCGAATCGGATTCGGACTGTATACGGATCGGACAAGATAATCCGTAAATCGGACCGGATTCGGATAATCCGTTAAGAATTTTATAAAAAAAAACATTATCTATTTTATTTAATTATTAAAATCAAATAATTAATATATCAAGTATTATATTTTTTATATTTTTTACCACATATTGGGTGATTTTTTTATTTATCGGATGTAATCGGATTGGATATTTATAGGCTTCTTATCAGATCGGATCGGAACGGACCGGATTGGATCGGATAACGGGTTAGATCAGATCGGATTTGTTAGAATTTTTGTTAGAGAAATCCTTCCTTACTTTTTGTGTTTTGGTGGGTCAAAGATTGTAAGTCATCTTAGTCAGTTTTTCAGAGTCTAGAGTTCTAAATTGTAATCCTTGTATATGATCGATTGAGTTGTAATAGAACTTAGGCTGAAGACCCAGCAAAGGAGAATGCTTGAGAACTAACTACATGCACGCCTGAAACTTGGTTTTCACAAAGAACAGCCTTAACCGAAACTGAGTTGGAGCACTCAGTATAAGGTCTACCATACTGACCAGGAGAAGTCAGTATAAGGGCTTCCCCGTACTGACTAGGAGAAGTCAGTATGAGGGTTTTTCATACTGATCCAGAGAAATCATTATGAGGGCATGTGGACAGTCAGTATGAGGGTCTACCATACTGACCTTGGGAAGTCAGTATGAGGGCTGAGCTATACTGACCTTGGAAAGTCAGTATAAGAGCCTCTACATTTAAAGCTCGAGCTATTCGAAAGATATCGAAGCTCAGTCAGACTTAGGCATTTATATATGCCCAAGTGTAAGTCAGTACGAGGTTATCCAAACCTGGGTTTCTCAAATTGAGAACTTAGTCTGACATAAAGTTAGTGTATGGTACACTGATGCAGTAGAGCAGAGGAGAACGCAGACCTAAGGCATGGGATACAATTGGACTATATCTTCTATGAGTCTAACGTTTGGGTTTATGTGTCAAACGGGCAGAAATTCAAAATACCTAGAGGAAATCCCCTATAAAAGGGTCTGCACTTCAACCTTTAACGGTTAATCAACATACGAAGATTGAAAGAACTCTGAGCTAAAATCCTAAAGTCTTCACACGACAAAGAGGATATCTCTGCTAAACTCAATGAATTTCCATGTTTCCTTACATGAGACTTGAGTCTTCGACTCAAGTTATATACATTGCTAACTTCTCCTAGCACAAGGCTGAAGCTGTAAAGCTGAAGCTCTTCTTTTTTGAATATATATTTCTGAGATATATTCATAGCAGTCAGTTTCCTAGTCTGGGATTATGATTCTCACGGTCGTATGCCAACCACCTAAGTTTTGGGAAGAACAGTAAACATCCAACCACCTGAGTTCTAGGAAGAACAGTAAATATTCAACCACCGGGAAGAAGATTACGGGGTGCCGTCCTCACTTCAACATGAAGACTGAGTCTGCAAGGAGTTCCTAGGCGAGTGCCACAGCTGACCGAAGGACGGAGGCATCGACCGGCTGTGTATAAATCTTAAGGAAGCTTGTATTTACTTAGTGAATTATCCAGACCTTGGGTCTGAAGAGTGGATGTATGATATTGAGATCCAAACCACTATAAATCTTGTGTGTTGTTTACTGCTTTACTTTCATACTTGCTCTATTTTTCTGTTTCACAAACTGACTTTTGAAACCTTCAACACTTGTTCAAGTATTGAAGAGTATATGCTGTGAAACTGACTTAACTGAAACAGAGACCTAACCTTAAGTCTTCTACAAACTAAACTGACTATACTCTGTTTATCTGAACAAGTGCAACTGTCTTTTAATACTTCTGCTGCATAGAAAAACCTTCCGCTGCACAGTTTAGCACTCTGATTTTGGGACCAACAAGTGGTATCACGTGCCAAGGTTATTACAGACTAAGGTTGTGTTGAGTCACTTAGAACCAGATCTCTGTTTTCTGCACTTGGTTTCTATTAGTGTGTTTAAGCTTAGCTACGCAGAGATGACTCACATTACAAAGCTTTCAAAGTACTCATCAGGAAATTTTGAGATTTGGAAGAAACATTCGTTCATTATGCTGAAGAATGTCCACCCAGAGATGGCTGAGGTTTTATCTACCGGACCACTTAAGATCACCAAAGTGAATACTCAGCTCGGAGGAGCAGAGGGTCAGGAGATAGTGGAGAAGCCTTATGCAGAGTGGACGAACGACGACAGAGTTTGTTTTCAGCTGGATTCAGTGGCCATGGAGCTCATCCTTCAATCCTTACCAGAGCCACTGGTTGTTGAAGCTCTCGAGCACAACAACGCCAAAAAGATGTGAGAGTTTCTTGGCACCCTCAGCCAAGAAACAGATCAGATGAAGCGAAACAAGCTTAAAAAATGTGTAGATAAGTGATTTTAGGCCATCTTTGTTTAGCCTATTTTCCCATACACTGTCCTAATTAAATGTTATCCCTAGTCAGCCCTTTTGAGCCTATGATATTTTCTTTCTTTGTCTATGAGTTGGAAATAAATAGGAGAATCAACTCTTGTCTATGAGAGTGGGTTGGGATTTGTTTGAAAAAGGATAAGATATTATTATAAGGGTAAAAGCAAAAGAAAATGTTGGGCTCTAGAAAAAGAAGAAAAAAAAAATATGTTGTTGTGTTTGTTAATCCTTATAAGATCAAATGCATAATAAAAATTTCTTAGAGCATAGAAGGATGTGTGAAAAAAAAAGAAAAAAAAAAGAGAGAAAGAATAAAAGAGCCATGAGTTGTGTTAGAAATCTAAGGAGTTGGGTAGATGTTCATAGAAGGTGGTTTGGATTGATTGAGGAAGTACAACTTGATTGATTTTGAGTCACTTGGCCAAATTTTCCCTACCCTTCACAAAAGCCTACATTACAACCTTGAATAAAGTCCTTTCTGATCTTAGACTTGTGAGCACATATTTGCAGTGGAGATTGAGATTATTTGCAAGCCTATGGTAGAACTTGATTTTCATGACTTGTGTGTGATCTCATAATTATCCTAAACACTTGAGTGAATGAGCGAAACACTTCCCATGTGAGTCTTCCATAGTTTACAGATTTTCTGATTCTTTTAAAAATGCTGATGTTTAGTAGATTTACGAGTTTGAATGTGATGAATCTTGTGAGGCATTGCACTACTCTTCTGCTTGAACTTTTGATTCTTTCTTTTGTTGATTGAGGACAATAAATCATACCTTTTGAAGATATGCATCCAAGGCCTCAACCCTACTACTATATAAACTCTTCAATAGCTCAGAATTATTAGCCCTTTTTTAGTTTTGAAACCCCTTCTTTTAGTTTTTATCTTCTTTCCCCTTTACAGTTTTTACATCTTTATTTTCTGTTTTCTTTAGAATTCCTCTTTACTTTTATTTGTTGAACCTTTACTTTTTAATGCAATCTTTATTTTTCCCTGCAATTTTTATCTTTAATATGTTAGGCTAGAACCCTAAACAGGTTCTAGAGTTTCTCCATCTGTGATGCTTGTTTAGATTTATTTATTCAAACCCTTTTATTGGTTTAAACTCTTTGATTTTATTTCAAATCTATTTTCAATTGAAGGATCGAGAGATGAAAATTGGAATAGGTTTTTCTTATTAATTGAAGGACCGAGAGGTGAAAATTGATAATAGGAAGTGAGAGTTTAATACTTTTGATTATCTGTCCGACCAAGAAGATTTCAATTGTAGGAAAATCTAGATCTTTATGAAATTGATTAATTGGTGTATTTTGAGACCGAGAGGAGATAGATCACTAATTAGTAATTTAGGTTTTAATTTCCCGAGAAAGGAATTAACTCCACAATAAAAGGTTTTCCACCAAAATTGTGTTTCATGGGTTTGAATATTTAATTCTTGCATGTTGATCAGATTTGTAGATTTCCCTATAATCTGTGCTTTCTAATATTTGAATTCCATCCTTTTTATTTACTTGTTTTGAAAAAAAACCAAAACCTTTTGAATTGATTTACCCAAACAAGAGTTTTGAAAACTATATCCAGTACATGATTTTCCCTCGTTGCACTATCCCTGTGGGTTCGACAACCTTAGGGTTATTATAAATTTATTTGTCCTATGCTATAATTTGTATGCAGATTTAGCATCGATCAAAATTGGCGCCGTTGCCGGGGATAGTCAGACGGCGAGTCGTTACTGGAAAGTTGAAGAACTTCTGGATTGGGTTGTATTTTCTTAATTTTTATTTTTAATTTTCGAGTCAGTTTTGTTTTTTTCGTGTGCGTGTGTGTTCGAGTCGCGTCTGTCTCGGCCGAGGTGAGTCCCACCACGGTCGAGACGAGTTACCCATCTCGGCTGTGATATCATTTGCCACGGTCGAGACGTATTTCTCCATCCCGGCCGAGATAAAGTCCAAAATGGCCGGGACAGACTGATTTCTTCCTCGTTTTCTGTGCAGGTGCATGAACACACGGAGCAAAGGGAAGACACTCGAGCCCGTTATACCAGAGATCGAAGCAGCCTGCAGAAACATTAGAAAGAAAGGAAAAAGACTGAACTTCGAGATGGAAACAAATCAAGAAGCCCCTCTGCAGAACATGACACCGGAGGAGCAGAGACAGTTTGTGAATGAGGTGCAACAACTGAGGGCGCAACTTCTTGCAGCCCAAGCTACCCAAGTCGAGCAAGCCGCAAGACTGGCAGAACTGAATGAAAGGCAGGTCCTGGTGCCACAGAGGTCCATCCTGGATAGATTTTTACCACAGCAGGAGGAAGCTGGATTCAGGGTTGGCATCAACGCTAACAATTTTGAGCTGCGCACAGGGTTGATACAGATGGTGCAGCAGAACCAATTTGGGGGGAGAGCCGTAGAGGATCCGTATGCCCACCTCAACCAATTCATAGAGGTGTGCGACACGATAAAGCAGAATGGAGTCCCCCAAGACGTCATCAGGATGAGACTGTTCTCATTCTCACTCAGAGACGAGGCGCGGTCTTGGTATGCTGGGCTTGATAAAAGCCAAATTGGGACATGGAAGGAGCTGCGAGCAGCATTTCTCACCAACTACTTCCCACCGAGCTTGTTGCTGAAAAGGAAAGCTGCCATCACCACATTCAAGCAGCTCTATGATGAATCCCTACATGAAGCCTGGAAGAGGTACAAGGAACTCCTGCGACTCTGCCCTTGACATGGAATCGATCTCGAGATGCAGGTCTGCCACTTCTATGAAGGTCTGAATCCTCACATGAAGGAATTGGTGGATGCATCTGCTGGCGGGATCTTGATGAAGAAAAGTGGAGCAGAGAGCATGAGACTTCTGGCAGACATGGCGCTGAACAGTCATCAATGGCCAACTGAGAGACAGATTCCAGTCAAAGCTGTTGAGGCCAAGACAGAATTCAATGTGGTCGCGGAGGTGAAGAAGCTCCGAGAGGAAATTGAAAAGTTGGGGACTACAAAGGTTGCCGCCAACACTACTGAGCCAAGCATGGCAATTGTTCCGGTAGAAGCTGACTACATCAACCGGGGAGCTAGCAGTTCATCTGGAGCTGCAAATTCGGAGGTAAACTATATTGGAGGTGGTTATCAAAATAACTACCGAGGTAATCAGGGGTATCACTATAACCATGGGCGATCTCACCCTGGTTTTTCTTATGCTAACCCCACTGCTGCAGAACACCCTCCCCCTGAGTTTGATGTAGGTACTGGAGGCGAAATCGTGGAGAAAAAGAAGTCTGTGCTAGAGGAAACACTCGAGAAGTTCATAAAGAGCTCAGACAACAGATTCGGCAAGGTGGAGAATGAGGTGAAAGGGATGGCCAATCACATGCAACTGATGACAAAGCACCTGCAGATGATGGACACCCAGTTGAGTCAGATTGCCGCTACCTTGGGAAATCAGCACAAGCCGGGTCAACTTCCGAGCATGACGGAGACAAATCCAGCAAAGGCAAAGCCAGTCAATGCCATATCACTGCGATCTGGGACGGAGTGTGAACCGGCTGAGATAAAGCAATCCAGCCCGGTCGAGACAAGCCAAGAACAGCCGGGGCAGAAGCAAGGCAGGACGGCCGAGATAGATGCATCCCGGTCAAAACAAAAGGCAAAGCAGAGCGAGAAGGAAAGAGAGAAAGAGAAAAGAACTGAGCCGGTTGCTCCCATGCCCTTTCCACAGAGATTCGCGAAAAAGAGGGAAGATTCTAAATTCAAAAATTTTGTTGAAAATTTAAAAAAAGTTAATATTAACATACCTCTTGTTGAAGCTCTCAGGGAGATACCGGGATACATGAAGTTCTTAAGGAGGCTGATGAGCGAGAAGAAGCAGTTCGTGGAGAACGAAACTGTAAGGATCCATGAGGAGTGCAGTCTACTGTTGCAGAAGCAGATCCCCATCAAGAGATCGGATCCAGGCTGTTTCTCGATACCTATCGAGATTGGAGGCAAAGAGTTCCAGAATGTACTGTGTGACACCGGGGCAAGTATCAACCTGATGCCCTGGTCCATCTACAAGAAGTTGGAGATAGGGGAGTTGAGAGCCACTACGATAACCCTGCAGATGGCGGATCGATCTGTGTCCAAGCCAAAAGGTATTGTAGAGGATGTACTTATTAGAGTTGGTCATCTGATTTTTCCTGCAGATGTCCATGAGATGAAGGAAGATGCCAACACCCCCATGATTTTGGGAAGAGAGTTCCTCGACACAGCTGGTGTCTTGATCGACTGCAAGAAGGGGGAGATCACACTGAGAGCGAATGAAGAGTCTGTAACCTTCTGCATAGATAAGAACAAGAGGAAAGGGGAGTGCAACCAGATCACTACTGCTGAAGACGAAGAAGAAGAAGAGCAAGAAGGAGACGAGACATCGAAAAAAGAAGAAGAAGCCATCCGGTGGGAACGAGGAAACGAGTCAGTGAAATCGGCAATTAAGCTGCCTCCTTCCGAGTACACCACCGTCATAAGAAACCGGAAAGTCTTCATGATAGACTCAAGGGGTCGACGAGTTTGGACTCGACCGCCTTGGTGAGCTGGAAGCTGAATCGAGCCACGACGGTAAATAAGGCACTGAATGGGAGGTAACCCATTATGTTCTACGTTTTCTTTATTTTACTTCGTATTATATTATGTTATTCTGTTACTTCACTTTTATGGTCTAAAAAAAAATACGAAGTCTGTCCCGGCCGATGCAGAGCTTGCCACGGCCAAGACAGAAGTCTGAGGCGTGGTACACTTCGACCGAGATGGAGGTCGACAAGAAGGCTCCATCCCGGCTGAGATGATGTTCGCCACGGCCGAGATGGAGTGCTAGCAGACAAATCCACGCCGGTCTGAGTTTGAAGATGAAGGATAAAAAGTTGGTGTCTGAGGCCAACAAGTGAGGTACAGTTTCGAACTCTGAATCTGACTTTCAAACTTATTCTCTCTGATTTTCGAATAAGTTTGGGGGGATGAAGATTTAAGGGTTTTGAAACTCTTTTCTATCTTTTATTTACTTTATTTAAATTTCTGCATGAATTAATTTTTTTTTGAATAAAACGCGAGATTGTGGGAATTTGAGCATGTTTGAACCCTAGGACAAGAATGCAAGATTTGAATTGATTGACTTTAGTTTGCGTTGATTGTGATAGTGGTTGAGTATGCCTATGAATGTGAATACCGCATGATTACTTGTTTTGATTCTTGCGTTGGCATGAGATAGATGATGATTTGATGTTTACTGTGGAAGAAAAATTGTCCTAAGTGTGAGTTTTTGAGCCTGAAATTCGATTGTGAGTGTGTCTGCAATTTTGAGTTTCTCTAGAACTTGCTCTGTTTCTCTTTCAAGATTGCTAGTGTGCACAGGTTTAGGAAGTGATTTTAGGCCATCTTTGTTTAGCCTATTTTCCCATACACTGTCCTAATTAAATGTTATCCCTAGTCAGCCCTTTTGAGCCTATGATATTTTCTTTCTTTGTCTATGAGTTGGAAATAAATAGGAGAATCAACTCTTGTCTATGAGAGTGGGTTGGGATTTGTTTGAGAAAGGATAAGATATTATTATAAGGGTTAAAGCAAAAGAAAAGGTTGGGCTCTAGAAAAAGAAGAAAAAAAAAATGTGTTGTTGTGTTTGTTAATCCTTATAAGCTCAAATGCATAATAAAAATTTCTTAGAGCATAAAAGGATGTGTGAAAAAAAAGAAAAAAAAGAGAGTAAGAATAAAAGAGCCATGAGTTGTGTTAGAAATCTAAGGAGTTGGGTAGATGTTCATAGAAGGTGGTTTGGATTGATTGAGGAAGTACAACTTGATTGATTTTGAGTCATTTGGCCAAATTTTCCCTACCCTTCACAAAAGCCTACATTACAACCTTGAATAAAGTCCTTTCTGATCTTAGACTTGTGAGCACATATTTGCAGTGGAGATTGAGATTATTTGCAAGCCTATGGTAGAACTTGATTTTCATGACTTGTGTGTGATCTCATAATTATCCTAAACACTTGAGTGAATGAGCGAAACACTTCCCATGTGAGTCTTCCATAGTTTACAGATTTTCTGATTCTTTCAAAAATGCTGATGTTTAGTAGATTTACGAGTTTGAATGTGATGAATCTTGTGAGGCATTGCACTACTCTTCTGCTTGAACTTTTGATTCTTTCTTTTGTTGATTGAGGACAATCAAGTGTTTAAGTTTGGGGGGTTTGATAAGCTCGTTTTTCTACTCACTTATCGCATTGTTTTTATTTTCTTTTATGCATTTTAGTTTGTTTTCTTGAATAAACTGAGCATGAGTATATATTAGAGGGTGTTGTGCTTGCCATGGTAAGATTCCGCAGGTTTTAGGCCAAATCCAATGGAGAACCCATACCGAAAGCAGCAGATGTTCAAAGGAACAGTCACTACTTCTTCCACCGATGGAAGCTGAGCTAATGGAGCATGTCATTTGAAAGATCTTTGAATTATCTTTCCAACACAACTGGAATCGGATCAATCGGAGTTCGGATGCAAAAGTTATGGCCAAAACCGTGAGACTGCGCAGAAGGGTCGCAAGTGGCGGAAACGTCTCTGTTTCGATCGAAATGAAAGCCATCTCGGCCGGGCCGAATTCTCCATCTCGGCCGTGGCAAGGGCCATCTCGGCCGAGATAGACTTGTTTGGCGAGATTTGGCGAGATTTTCACATATTTTGGGCGAGAATTGCTTGGGGAACAAGATATACATCAATTTGGAAGCAATAAATCATACCTTTTGAAGATATGCATCCAAGGCCTCAACCCTATTACTATATAAACTCTTCAATAGCTCAGAATTATTAGCCCTTTTTTAGTTTTGAAACCCCTTCTTTTAGTTTTTATCTTCTTTCCCCTTTACAGTTTTTACATCTTTATTTTCTGTTTTCTTTAGAATTCCTCTTTACTTTTATTTGTTGAACCTTTACTTTTTAATGCAATTTTTATTTTTCCCTGCAATTTTTATCTTTAATATGTTAGGCTAGAACCCTAAACAGGTTCTAGGGTTTCTCCATCTGTGATGCTTGTTTAGATTTATTTATTCAAACCCTTTTATTGGTTTAAACTCTTTGATTTTATTTCAAATCTATTTTCAATTGAAGGATCGAGAGATGAAAATTGGAATAGGTTTTTGTTATTAATTGAAGGACAAAGAGGTGAAAATTGATAATAGGAAGTGAGAGTTTAATACTTTTGATTATTTGTCCGACCAAGAAGATTTCAATTGTAGGAAAATCTAGATCTTTATGAAATTGATTAATTGGTTTATTTTGAGACCGAGAGGAGATAGATCACTAATTAGTAATTTAGGTTTTAATTGCCCGACCAAGGAATTAACTCCACAATAAAAGGTTTTCCACCAAAATTGTGTTTCATGGGTTTGAATATTTAATTCTTGCATGTTGATCAGATTGGTAGATTTCCCTAGAATCTGTGCTTTCTAATATTTGAATTCCATCCTTTTTATTTACTTGTTTTGAAAAAAAACCAAAACCTTTTGAATTGATTTACCCAAACAAGAGTTTTGAAAACTATATCCAGTACATGATTTTCCCTCGTTGCACTATCCCTGTGGGTTCGACAACCTTAGGGTTATTATAAATTTATTTGTCCTATGCTATAATTTGTATGCAGATTTAGCATCGATCAGCCATCCGGACAGACGTATCCTCATACGCTGTCTCGGCTGTGATCAGGTTTATGTCTCACTAGGTCAAGTGATCATACTGTCTTCTGCAATCTACAACACGCCGTATGATCGTCCCTATCGGTGAGACAAGAGGGTACCATTGTTCATACATGTACGATTATTAACAGAGAGGAGAAATAAACCGTTGTATACTCATTGTAATAAAAGCTTTCAGTATAGAAAACCCATCAATCTCCCACTTATACTCAAAGCATAACTAAGCTATTACAGAGTATACAGTCCGTCTATCTAGTCTGCTGTCACTTTAACCACTGTCAGTGGTTGGCATCCACCTCAGACCCAGCTCACGAATATGTCTTTCGTAAACTTTCTGCGGCAAGCTCTTTGTAAATGGATCAGCAAGATTGTCAGCAGTGTCAATCTTCTTAATCAGCACATCGCCCCTTGATACAATTTCTCGTATGATATGGTACTTTCTCTCTATGTGTTTTCACGCCCAACTCTAAAAGGTATTTCCGGAGCTACACCCCCTCTTTCGAGGCGTCGGAGGCGGCGACATATTCCGCCTCCATGGTGGAGTCAGCAATGCATTTCTGCTTTGAGCTCCTCCAAGATACAGCTCCACCTCCCAGGGTAAACACATATCCTGAGGTCAATTTCTTCTCATCCTGGTCCCCTTGGAAATCCGAGTCTGTATAACCCACAGGGCACAAATCCTCACTTTGATAAACTAGGCAGAAATTCCTAGTTCTCTTCAAATACTTGAGGATGTGCTTTACAGCAGACCAGTGCGCCTGTCCAGGGTTAGACTGATATCTTGCTACCATGCCAACGGCATAACAGATATCTGGCCTGGTACACAGCATCGCATACATGAGACTACCCACAGCCGAAGCGTATGGTACAAGACTCATCTCGTCTTTCTCTCGCTGTGTCAGAGGACACTGCCCACCAGAAAGACGAACGCCATGTCTGAAAGGTAGCAAACCTTTCTTGGCGAGTTGCATGCTGAACCGGGCTATCACAATATCCACATAGGATGCCGGGGATAAGCTCAACATTCTTCTCTTATGATCTCGTAAGACCTTAATCCCAAGAATGTAGCCAGCTTCTCCCAGATCCTTCATTTGGAATTATTCGGATAACCAAACCTTGATTTCGGACATCACTCCCTCGTTGTTTCCAAATAGGAGTATGTCATCAATGTATAGTGCAAGGAAGACCACGCTCCCACTGACACAAAGTCGGTAAACACAACTTTCGTTTTCCAACTGTGCAAATCCATAGGATTTAATCACATCGTTGAAACGTAAGTTCCACGACCTTGAAGCTTGCTTAAGTCCATACAAGGACTTCCTAAGCTTCCAGACAAGATGTTCTTTGCCCTTGCTTATGTAACCCTCGGGTTGCTGCATATAGATGTCTCTACCTTCTTCAAGGTAACCGATTAGAAAAGCGGTTTTTACATCCATCTGCCAGATCTCGAGGTCCATATGCGCAGCTATGGCAAGGAGTATCCAGATGGATTTGAGCATGGCTACGGGTGAAAAGGTTTCGTCATAGTCAATGCCCTCTTTCTGACTGTAACCCTTTGCCACCAGCCTGGCCTTAAAAGCCATGATCTTTCCTTCCGCCCCTTTCTTTCTCTTGTATGCCCATTTGCACCCTATGGCCCTAAATCCATCCGGCAAATCAGTGATCTGGTATACATCCATTGCAGTTATGGATTCAATTTCAGAATCCATGGCGACACGCCATTTGGCAACATCTTGTCATGCACTGCCTCTTCGTAAGTCAGTGGGTCAAAGTCCTCATGTCCGCCTTCCGGGCTCAAGTCCGAAGACTCACCCACGAACATGTACCTTTTCAGCTGGAAAATAACTCTCCCACTACGACGAGGCTTCGGTGCCGTGTCAGTAGTAGGTGCAGTGACTTGTGATCCTGCACCTTGCACTGAAGAACGTGTATGTGGTGTTGTACCTCTCACAGGTGCAACCACATCCACACGTTCCCCTTCCCTTGGAATTGCATTCTCGTTCTCAATTTCTTGAAGAACGATATCACTCCTTGATCTGTGATTACTCACATACTCGTCCTCCAAGAATCTAGCGTTGGTGCTAACAACGACTCTTTGACTCTCAGGACAGTAAAAGTAACCACCTTTCGTTTGCCTGGGATACCCTATGAACAACATTACTTTTGACCTGCTTTCTAACTTATCAGGTTCCTTCGACAGTACGTGTGCCGGACAGCCCCATACTCTAAACTTGCACAAACTAGGTTTGCGACCAAGGAAGAGCTCAGAAGGTGTCTTAGGAACTGATTTAGAAGGCACCACATTAAGCACGTAAGTTGCTGTCTCCAATGCATAGCCCCAAAACGAAATTGGTAAGTTTGCATAACTCATCATTGATCTTACCATCTCTAGAAGAGTCATATTTCTTCTTTCAGCTACACCGTTTTGCTGGGGAGTACCCGGTGCAGTCCACTGGGATGTAATCCCATTTTCTGACAAATACTGCAGGAACTCATTACCGAGGTATTCGCCACCGCGGTCAGATCGCAGCGACTTGATAGTTTTCCCAACCTTCTTTTCTACTTCAGACTTGTAGCGAAGCACGTAAACGTATTTGTACCTTGAGTAGTCGTCAATGAAAGTGACAAAACACTCGTACCCTCCACGAGCCTGTGTGGACATCGGTCCACATAAGTCAGAATGGATCAATTCCAATACTTCCTCTGCTCGAGACTGACTAGCCTTGAAAGGCCTAGTTGACATCTTGCCCTCGATGCAGGATTCGCATACTTGATCAGGTACAGCTTAGACTAGGTCCAATGTACCGTCATCTGCAAGTCTTTGAATCCGCTTCAAGCTGATGTGACTCAGTCTCAAGTGCCAGAGATATGTAAGATCCTCATCAGAAGAAGTAAGTTTTCTCTTCCTATGATTATCAATTACGGATGGATTACATGCAATACTTGCGGAAGACTTATGATTACAGTTATCAACATAGAGAGAATTATTCAGCATTCCACGACAGATAACACCGTTATTACCAATGATAGAAACACCACTATAAAAAATAACTGAATATCCATTAACATAAAGTTTGGAAACTGAAATAAGGTTTCGCCGAAAATCCGGCACGTACAAAACATCTCTCAATGTTAAAACAGAATCATCAAAGTACAAGGTGAAATCTCCAATGGCAGCTGCACTCACTTGTGCTGCGTTCCCCATCGAGATGGTAACCTCGTCATTCTTCAGCACCCTCCTCGGTGTGAACCCCTGCAAAATGTAACAAACATGATCAGTAGCTCCAGTATCCACTACCCACGAATGAGTATAAACCGATGCTAAACATGTTTCCGTTACAAATGCAAATGACGTACCTTGTCCCTTGCTTCCGCATGCTTTCTCACTTGAAGTGACACCAACCCTCTTCATTTCATTTGACCTCCTCTCACGTGATCTGCGATCAATCATGTTCTTGCACACAGTATGAACCACATCTTTCAATGTGCCCAAGTTGTGCTCAAGATCTGATAACTCAGACTCCCCATGAAGGTACGAAGAACTGTCCTGCTATGAGATCAGTGATCAACTCTTTGAAGGAGTACTCACTTCTCTTATCTACATCCATCTTGAAGTCATAGAATGAAAGTGGTAAGGAGTTCAGGATTATATCAATCTTAGCCCGATCTGATATACATCCACCTCTACGTGTGAATCGTCTCATGGTGTTATCCATCATCATCACATGTAGTGTCACCGAACTGCCATCAACCATTCTCTTACAGACTAGGTCTTTCACGAGATCACAGTTGATAGTTCGTTCCACTTCACCAAATGTGGCCACTAAGTCCATCCAGGTCGCAACAGAGCTACAATAGCCTATGTACTTGAGCTTGAGTTCTCTAGACAGGTTATCTGAGATTAACTTGTAAGTAAAATCCTCAGACGCCACCCATCTGTCATAGTACTCTTTCTCACGTCTAGAGACTTTATGGTAACGTGGGGCAAGTGGCATCATAGTAAGAACAAACATGTGTTGTTTAGTCAGGAGGATATACTCAATGTAGTATCTCCGTTCATGGAAGTTCGGACCAGTTAGAGGATTGAGAGCAAGTAAATGATTGACAGTACACATAGACATATCTAAAACAATAAAGATCCTTAAATAAGAACATACATGTTGAACTTCGAAAACAAATGCATTAAAAACCTTTTAATAAATCAAATACAAATATTTTCCACTAATTGCCCAAGAGTTCCCACCGCAAGCTACACTCGTAGACATTTACGATGTCACCCTCAACCAGAACTGCGGGTTTTAAGCCCCAATCCATTTAATTTCACTACCATGTCAGGATGCTTTTGACACTAGAAATTAATAATTAGTTAAAACCTTAGACCAAGCCATCTCTCAAGAACAGGGATGCAATTCTTGCATTATATTCTAAGATGCTTCTAAGCAATTAAACACAAATTTAACTCCGGCCAAAAGAGACAGTTAGCATGGCACGTAACCATACCGCACAGCCCTTAAAGCTTTTGTTATCTATAATTTAAATCAATCCTAGAATACTTGTGAAAGAGGTCTACGCAAACTACACTCGTAGACGTTTACGCAAAGCCCTCCCACTACTCACATGATTTAAATTGTTTGACTAGAAATCCCAACAACCGTACCCATGCACCTCTAGGAACTAGCAAGCTACACTCGTAGACATTTACTAGAACAAGAGATACACTTACAGCCTAGGACCGCTTTGTGGAGGTCTATTGATTTTAATTAAAAAATCTGCTTAGTATTTTTCTTTTAAAAGGTTTCTTTATGCGCACACATAATTTCCTTGTTATTATATTTTCCAAATTTTTGCATGTAATTAAACAAGCCCAAAAATTCCCAAAATATAATCCAACAAAAGAAATTAATCACATAAGCATGCTTGAAAAGCTGTAAATAATAAAAGCGATAAAATATGCTTTTCCTATTATCTACACATGCTTAAATGCGCACATAAATAAATCACATATCATACGAGGACAATTAAGGCAAATAAAAATTCCTCGTGGCCCCAAAAATAGAAAAATAAATTCTATCTATTACAAATTTGAATTTTGAATTAATTTGGATAAATCCAAATCTTTTCAAATCTTCCAAATCTTCAAGGCCTTCAAAACTGGATACACCAAATCTTTTGGATTTTTAGGCCTTTGTGATCTGATGATTTGCCCTAACCCTAATGCAAACCCTAGGGTTTACACAGGATTGTGCAAACTACCAAAACACGAGCCACCGCAACGGGACAGCAGCAGCCGACGACAGTCGCAGCCACCACTGACCGCCACCCGCCGCCGCCAGGCCACCCGCCGGCTAGCGCCGCGCACTACCGCTGCCGTGCCGCACCCACGGTTGTGCGCTCACGTGCGCCCGCACCGTGACAGGCCTCGCACGCGCCCCTGCCGCTGCCCGCGCGCCCAGCGTGCCGCGCCGCCGTCAGCCCTGCATCGGCTCCGTCTTCGTTCTTCGTACTCGACCCGTCCAATTACAAAATCTGAAAAATAATACAGAAATCTATTCTATTACAATTTTTCAAATCTACACTAATCACGGATTTTCTCGTGATTTTACAAAAACAATTTAGCACTACACGGATAAACCACCGCGGGCTGAATCAACGGGTTGCCACGAGGAACAAAAACCATCCACAAAATAAATTCATACATGCATACAGAATTCAATTATGCACAAAAGAGCCATAAATCAGAAACCTGGCTCTAATTCCAATTGTAGGGTTTTTCCGTGAACCGAATCACCAAAACCAATTTGAACCGGATCGATTTATGGTTATTGCACATAATTAAAATTCACAAAACCCTAGCATGCTCCTATGAATTTAATACATAGATTAGTGGATTTAGGGTTTACCGTAACTCCGTCGAGTCTGAACCGATCTTTCGCGTTTGAATTCCAAAACTCAATTCAACCACGCGATTCGAATTTATCTGCGGAAGTAGAAATTAGAAATCTAATTTCTAAGAATAAATTCGAAATCAAATAAAATAAGAAGAAAGAAATTTGTTCTCCAGATCAGATCTTCAGGGCTGTGTCCCAATGCTGTTCAGATCTACTACTGGTGAGGACTCCGTAGATCTGTATTCTGAGCAGGACCAGAATCGGAATTCTCCTCCCTCTACCTCAAAATCGGCGCCTCCTCTCTCTCTAGGGTTTAGTGTGTTTCAACTGTGTTAAAACTTATGAGAGAGAGCTGTCTATTTATAGACCTAGGGTTGTAAACCCTAATGGGCCATTTTGGGCTCAATTCAGCATATTTAATTGGGCCAGACCTGGGACCTAATGCAAATAATAAAGTGGGCCTATAAATTAATTAATTCCCATGTCCACAACCCAGGACACAATTAATTAATTAATATTAATTCTTTTTCACCACAGAATTAATACTGACCTACCCCTTTATTACCACGTTATGAGAACGTGCTGCATTAATTGAGAATCCCCATATTTAAGGTTGTCGGACATCCATTAATTAATTGGAGCCTCTGACAAGCTCTAACTATAATTAATTAATATCTTATAATTCCTGAGTAGTACCACTCAAACCTTATCACTCGTGCCTGAACTTAATCAGCCTGCAGGACTTTGGCACGATGAATGTTATTGAGCTCCTCAGGGAATGTCCCCATCCTATTACTCGGATATGGTTACCTAAACCCAGTCTCAGGCGGTACTACAGGAACTGCTGTTACCCAAGATGCGGATATACAAGCACGTTACTTAGGCTCTCCACCATGGCAAGTCAAAGCAACAGTCAACCCATGCAAACCCCTGAACCTTCGTTAGGGTTTGGACTCGATCAATATAACGAGATCTTGTATTCACTGATGTCAGACAGTTGAATACATCTCACTGCGGTCCATCAATACGCCACCTCTGCGTACCAGCATGTCAAGTAACCAAGACAGACTACTTATTCCGACAATGCCGCAGCCATCCGAACAGACGTATCCTCATATGTTGTCTCGGCTGTGATCAGGTTTATGTCTCACTAGGTCAAGTGATCATACTGTCTTCTGCGATCTACAACACGCCGTATGATCGTCCCTATCGGTGAGATAAGAGGATACCATTGTTCATACATGTACGATTGTTAACAGATAGGAGAAATAAACCGTTGTATACTCATTGTAATAAATGCTTTCAATATACAAAACCCATCACTTCGTCGATCCGAGTCTTCACCTTTAGGATTTTCATTGGTCCATTCTCAATCCCTTGCTTCATCTCAGGATGAATGTTCATTAGAGTGATCAGCGACCTCTTCTTCCAGGTGGAGTAGGTTTCTGGAGTGAACTTTCCAAACTTCGCGTTGTTCGCCATTGTCTTTATCCTGAGCTAAACACAGAAACACACAAATATGCAAGGAAAATATGGATCTGGTCCTAAGCGACTCAGAAGCAGCTAGTCTGTAAAGACCAACCGCTCTGATACCACTTGTTGGTCCCCGATCATAGTGTTTGTATATGCAGCGAAAGTATTAATAATGTATTGCACTTATCTTGCTAAGGTCACGACATAGCAAGTGTTTATCAAATGTGTTGAGGCTAAAGTTTTCGTTAGATTTGTTGCAGATTATACTTGAACACTTGATGTGTTGAGTTTCAAAAGCACACAATATAAAACGTAATGAAATAAAGTAGTAAAGGAACATGGGGTTTGTAGTGGTTCGAACAAATGTTCTGCATCCACCCTTCAGTCCTCCTGACTGAAAATTCACTATAGATTGATTACAAAGTCAGGTTTGATCTCTAACGTTGAGCAGCTCCTCTGTGTGGTCAGCACGCACCTTCAAGCACCTCGGCTTCAATATGCACCTTTGACACTCCTTAGAGTGAGGACAAACCTCTTTTCTCCTTGGACGTCAACATGTGGGAGTTTTATAGTTCTTCCAGAACCTTTCCGTATTTTTGCAGTAGCCCGTGATAATCACGCTTACGCGGCAAGGTGATTGCTAGATTCATTCTAGGATAGAAAGAATCCCAATGATAACCTAAGAAGAAACTTCTAAGGTCTCGAGCTTTGAGTGTGAAAGCTTTTGCTAAGCTTCAATCAAGTTCAAGCTCGGATATGAGTTCGCGTATATATGAATTTTTGCAAACCTGTGAACCTCTCCTTGATGATACCTATTTATAGGTGAAGATTCAAAAGACTGTTTGAATCTTATCCATTAGACTCAGAGGGTTTGTTCGCCAATCTCTATTCTTCCTTTTCTGCGAAGCGCAGAGACTCTTCAGGTCTCCCTTCTCTCTGATTAGCGAAGTCCATACTTTGGTCGTCTTTGTCAGAACGGGTCTTTTAGTTTAAATCTGGAAACCTTCCTTGTGTCTGTTGATTATCCTTCTCTATGATTCGTTTGGTCTCCTTGTGATTTTGATCCTCTTGATTCACGACTTCATATGGTGTGTCGATTGCTGTTGCAGGTCTGTTGGTAGTTGAATGTCTGCTGATATCTCAACAATCTTGCTGAGATCTCAGCAATCCGTTTGCTTTAATCCTTCAGCATTCTTCGAAGCATGTCCAGCATTCTTCATTATTTGCTAGCCTTTTACTAGCGTCTTAAGCAATCTCCGGTAATGTTGATTCTTTCAGCATTCTTTTATCCTTGATTGTGATGACAATTTCAGCATTCTTCAATCTTCTATTCTAGTTCTATTACAACTCGAGTGATCCTATACATGACTTTTACAATTCGACTCGACACTAAGTTGCTAGAAACTAGATTGACTTGAGCTTTGATGCACCAAAACTAATAAACATACAATCAAGATCAAGGGGTTATAGTATTTCTAGCAATATTCCTAACATGAACAAAGCAAGACATGTAGCAAAAGGATATGCTCCATGTGAAGGGATCAACTTTGATGAAACTTTTGCTCTGGTGGCCAGACTTGAAGCTATTCGTCTATTCCTTACTTATACTGCTCACAACGACTTCACAGTTTTCTAGATGGATGTGAAGAGCGTCTTTCTGAATGGGGAGCTCAAGGAAGAAGTATATGTGGAACAACCCCCAGGCTTTGAAGAAGGAAATCAAGTTTACAAACTGAGGAAGGCTCTCTATGGGTTGAAGCAGGCACCCAGAGCTTGGTATGAGACGTTGTCTCAGTTTCTCCTCAAGAATGGTTTCCGTAAAGGCACAATCGACGCAACGCTGTTCAGAATTAAAGATGGATCAAACATCCTTCTGGTGCAGATCTACAACGATGAAATTATACTCGGATGCAGAAACTTGAAGATGTGTGAGAAGTTTGCCAAACTGATGTAGAGCAACTATCAGATGAGCATGATGGGCAAACTAACTTACTTCTGGGGTCTTCAATTCATTCAGTCCAAAGGAGGAATCTTCATCAATCAGAAGAAATATACCAAGGACTTGATCAGCAATTTTTGTCCAGAGAAGACCAAGCCCTTGAGGATTCTGATGAGCCCAAGTGCTCAGATCAATATTTATGAAGAAGGAGAAGCAGTCAACCTAACAGCATACAGAGACATTATTGGGTCACTCCTATACTTAACTGCCAGTAGGCCAGATATCTCCTACTCAATTGGAGTATGTGCGTGGTTTTAAGCCAATCCAAAGAAATCGCACATGGAGGCTGCCACGAGAATAGTCAAATACCTCAAAGGGACAGAGTCACTAGGTATTTGGTACCCAAAATCTGACGAGCTTACTCTCAATGCTTATTCAGATTCAAATTTTAGAGGTTGCAGAATCGACAGGAAGTGCACAAGTGGAACATGTCAGTTCCTAGGTCACAAGCTTGTAAGTTGGTTCAGCAAGAAGCAACACTCAATCGCCACGTCTACAACAGAAGCTGAATATGTTGCTGCAGCAAGCTGTTGTGCTCAAGCTCTTTGGATCAAGCAACAATTGCTTGACTATGATGTTAAAAATGGGTGTGTGCCAATATATTGTGATAATAGCAGTGCAATGTGCATCACAAGGAACCAGTTCATCATTCCCGAACCAAACACATCTACATAAAGCATCACTTCATCAGAGATCATGTCAAGAAGAAGGATGTGTCCGTCGAGTACATCCGAACTGAAGATCAATTGGCTGACATCTTCACCAAACCACTCCTAGAGACCAGATTCAAGGAGTACTGCATAAAATTTGGTCTATTGGAGATCGACGTGATCCTTATTGCTAAAGAGTGATGCTGAATAAAACTCAGTCCGAGCTCTAAGTTTTGAATTTAAAGGCAGATCGAATGAAGATTAAAAGTGAGTTCCAAGTCTCAGTTTTCTAAAACTTGGTGTGTCACTCAGCAAGAAGACTTCATACTCACCCTGGAAGAATACTCCCTCACGAGGTGTCAACGCAAATCAGTATGAAGCTCGCCATGCAACCAAGAATAGAAGAAGCAACTGCCTAAGGCATCCGAAGAAGTTGAAACTTACTCCCACCAAGTTTCAAACTGACTTGCTAAGAAAACCAAGTTCTGGTTTTCACAATTAGAAGACTTCTGAAGGACGGATGAGAAATTAAACTGAGTTCCAACTCTCAGTTTAGCAACTGACTCTTTGTCAGTTGGAATTTCGAAAGGCGGGATTTCGAATTCCAAAGACAATCGATGCGGTTACACCGCTATTAATGCATATCTTGCATCGATGAACCAGGATTCAACATGTGGATAACTGATGCAGTATTTTTTTATCAAGTAAAAATTATCGAACACGAAGACTCAATTCGCCCGTTATTCAAGTAAAAGTATGATTTTGAAACCTAATATCTAGATGTGAT
>JAPKLW010001402.1:132396-206158 GCA_026898455.1 Plectranthus barbatus | reverse complement strand
ACCATTCATCTAAAAAATTCAATGGTTGAGATTAAAACATTTTCCCAGATTTTATGCTTTTTTGCTTTATAAATCATGCTTAATCGAATTAAGCACGATTTATAAAGCAATTAAGCACGAACGGAAATAATGCTTAATTTTTTAATCTTTATGCTTTAATCTCAACCATTGATGCTATCAATCCAAGGGCTGAGATTCATTCCTATTTAGCACAAACTTTAATTTTAGCACTTGAGTGAATCTCTCTCTCTCTCTCTCTCTCTATATATATATATATATATATATATATATATATATATATATATAGATATGTTAATTTAGGATCCAAAAAAAATTAATTATCGATTCAAGATTCAAAAGATGAATTTTCAATCTAAAGACTCGAAAAATCATACAATTTTCAATCTAAAAGATAAATATTCAATCTACATTGGAAATTTTATGATATTTTCTATCATGAATTGAAACTTTTTGTGATCTTTGACGTCTTGAATTAATAATTAACTTTTCGAATCCTAAATTAATAATTAAACTATCTTTTGAGTTATGAATTGATAAAACTTCTTTAATAAAATATATAATTTAAAAGACAGGGTGCATTGAACTGTAGAGAGAAGTGAAATATTTTTCCAACAAAATTAGATAGTATTGGATATACTTGCATGAAAATGATATCCTTGAGTGTTGATTATTCATAAGAAAAACTAATTTTATGAAAATAAGGTAACATATTATTGTACTTTGAGATAGAAGTGTACTTGGTTGCAGTACACTACACCCACAATGCTGTACTCCCAAAATGTAATCTGTACGTGTGCAATCACTTTTATTAACTATAAAAACCGGATCATCATCCACTCAATCATCAATCACTCTGATCCGAATGATGCATATGCATATACATATACATATACATGGTGGTGAAACCTTACAGGGGCAACATGAGAACATATACTACACGACCACGTTCTTGGTACATGTTCTCAGGTCGCCCCTGTAGGATTTCCATCCACTTTCATCTCCTCCAACCTCATCACAATTCTTTATTTATTATTATTATTTTTTTCATATTTCAGCTTTTTCTGATGTCAAGCTATCTATCTATCTAACAACTCAGCATCAGTCTCCAAGATTACATGTTGCATTAGAAGTTGAAGAGTTTTTAAATTAAATATCAGCAACTATTATGAGCATGTGATCAAATTCTTGTTATAGATGGATGATGCAGGCAGGTTCAACCAGATTCTATATATGGGGAAGCTTTATGTACTGCAGTTGATTGCTTTGGCCCAAACCAAACTCATCAGATGATAGTGTTTTACAAGCAAGCAATGCCAAACAGCTCTTGCTCTCCAACTTCACATGGCCCTTAATTACAGTAGAGTCTCTTTTGATTTTGTTTCCAACAATTAGCTTCAATCCACACTTTTTATTAACAGGACTGCAATCCATTTTCTCCTCGGCTTCTCGTTTATTGCTGTGACTCCGTTTCTGTCAATGATAATCAACCCAACACAATACACTCTCTCGGAAGCCAATTAATTGTATGAGGAGGGAGGCAGCATGGCCACTCCATGTTTGCTCTGCATCCGTTGGAATGGAAATATTGTTGTTGGGAAAGAAGGAAAGACATCTGCGGATTAATTCATCCTTCCTAAAACAGTTGCCCTTCTCTATCTTGGAACCTTTGATTTCTGCACATTCCTTCAACCCTTCCTTCGGATTCAGTGTCCGAATATATATATATATATATATATATATATGTGAAAGCAATTCAATTTCAAGCTATGATTGGTTGCATCAAGTAAACTATTTCCTCATGGTAGCTTATCAAATATGTAAATGCTAGATTTTTAAGCTTCATTAACATGGTTTTCTAACCAGTTTCACAGATCTTGCCTAGATACGTACTCCAGCAACAGTTTCAGGACAACAGATTTCCAGTCATCAAATGCTGTAACATTTTATGCCTTTAAAGCCAAGAACGTATAAAACGACGCCAAGTATATTTTGAAAGGTGCTCAATATTACTTCTCATCACCTAATCAAACCAATACACTGCTCAATTTTTAAGCACAGAAAACCTACAGCATTCCTACAAATACAATACATATGCATAAATATTTAAGTCTTCGTTTGGATTAACAAAAGCTCCCATTTCTAAGTTTCAGATATCAAAACAGGAAGGAATTGGAAAAAAAATATGCTAGCTAATTTTTTGAAACATCTACTAAAACAACAAATTAAACATCAAAACACATATTTGACACATTTGAAGTGAACCAAGTAAGCGACTTTCAATGAATTTCTATAAAGGAAAAAATCTTATTTTCACCCGTTGAACGCAATGAATTGTCTAAAACAGCTTGCCTTCCATTATGAAATCCTTATTTCAAGAAGTAGAAAATACCTAAAAAAGGGGATCTTTCTGCTGTATGGAAGCAGTAATATCAACCGCCACAGGGATGCACCATCTGCTCGACCACGCAAATTCCATAAGTAGACAGGGGAAGTGAAACGCCGCTTGTTTGTAGTAGACATACATCGATGGAGGTTGAAACGTACGAGCGCTCGTGGCGACCGGAGGGATGGTTGACGGCGACGATGGAGACAGAAATATAAACACGACGGCGAGGAGGAAAAGCACTTGTTTTTGTTCTCCTTTTGCTTGCAGCTAGTAAAATATTTATAATTTGTTAATTTATTTTAGTTTTATGTTTAAGATTTTGATAATTAATTATGGAGTAATATTTTTTACTTTTAATAAATAATAATGTATATATATATATAATTTTCTTTAATTATTAACAGTTCTTAAATTTTAATAGATATGTTTTTTTCTAGAGATGAACATATCAAAAAATTTGAATGCAGTAATAATTGTTGAAAATAATTATTCCAGCTTTTAAAAATTAACTTGATAGCTAGATTGGCTAAAAAGAATCTCACTTTATTTGTTAAGTCAGCAGTTTTCATGTTGAATCACGCAATTCACAATCGTGGATTTTGGGTCTTGAACGACAGAGATTGCAATTTGTGTTGGTTCTTGACAAAATATCTGATAAAACTTGATGAATTAATGCTCCATTCTTGTGCAACTATATGATGATTTCTTGGGATTGAAATATGCAAATTAGGGTTCGTTACATTCAATTTTATTAGAAAAGGAGAATAGATATGATGCAAATGCAATGCAACCTCCAAGTCTACTTGGCCCATTAAAACAAACAATATTAGAACTCAATTTAACATTTTTTTTTAAAAAAAAAGAAGTATTTAAAGGGCGTTTAAGTAGTTGTATAAATAAATAGTCTTGACAGAAAGGAAAAGAATCAGTTCCTTCCAAACCGCCACAAAATAACATTCTAGCATGCAAGTAAAATAAAAACCAACATCGATCAAATCAAACACATCGCATATAACTCCTAAGAAAATGAAACAGATCAATCTTGATTTTAAGGTAAATAATCAGATGAGCCATTGAAAAAAAAAATGCAAGGGGCCTTTATTTTATTGCAGCCTTATTGAGACTTGGAGCTACAACCTCGTGGATATATGGTGGTTCCATTGATGGGCAAATGGAGGTCGCAATCCAAATGTAGCCAGAACTTAACCGAACCCACAAGCCAAACTCGCCATCGCGTCCTCGATGTCCCCTTCAGCTTCAGATCGATCACTTTCCGTCTCAACGCCAAGTTCACGACCTCTGCTTCTTCTGCGTTTAGAGGTATGGAATCAGACTGGACGACAAAGTTGAGCTCTAGAGACTGGTTGGCCCTCACGTCGAAGGGATTGGCCATCAACACCGCGATCTTCTGATTCTGGAAGCTGAGGGCGTACCCAACATCGTAGAAACTTGCATGAGCCTTTGCATTGTCGTTCTCGGCTTTCATCACAATGGTGACTTGCAGCATGAGCAGATTGGCCTCATCGAAGTATATGGTGTCGAGTTGGGCTCTGGCGACGTTGACTTGGGGTACCTTGGGCCTGATTGTGATGTAGCCGATGAAGACCACAATGCCGGCTATTATCACCACCAGTGTGATTATGGCGCATATTATGGAAAAGCACCAGATTATGGGGTGGGTGTGGTTGTGAGGACCCAACCCCTTTGGCATTGAGGCGGCGGTGGTGGTGGAGAAGGTGGTGGTGTGAGAGAGAAAGCAGCATTGGGGAAGAAATTCGTAAATATGGGTGTCTTATGTGAGTGAAGATAGATGAAGGGGGGATTGTTGAAGGGTTCTTAGGTCTAATGGGTGGGGAAGGTTTTGGTATCTACCTTTCCTTGGCATAAAGCCATCTTCTCTAATATTCACTTCCAGCTTTAACATGCGTAATCTACAACTTTTCTGCCCTAATTTTCATGACTCTAACCTCAACTATCACACACACCTTTTCCCTCCCTCAACTTCATATACTAGTACTAGTCAAAAATTGAAAGAGAGAGCAAGACGAGGATCGACTAATTTGCAGAAGCCAACACTATATATCTGGAACTGTGAGTGCAGTTCAAAATCACATGATAGACTGATATTAGCAGCTTGCATGCCGTAAATTGAATGACCAACAGAGAAACAATGAGCTCTTTTAACTTTTAACTAATAATAATAATAATAATAATACGACAATGTGTTTATTAGAGCAAGCATGGGCCAAACTAGTGCAAGACAAAATTGTTGATATAATAAACAAAAGCAAAATTAAGTATTTGTAATTGCATGCATGGAAAATAGATAAATATAAATGACAAGAAAAGAAAAGAAAAGCACTTACATGCATGGCTCGAGAGGAGTAGCAGAAAATAGTATCTTACATGTGATCTCCAGAAAGTTGAGGTGGAGAGGGGATTCCCATTGATCTTAATTATAAGAGATGAATTCAGAGGCACATCTAGAATTTCACAGAATCAGCAAAGATGATCTGAGTAGTAATCTATGATGAGGATTTAATGTACTACAAAAGGACATGGACAATCCAATTTTCTATGCAGCAAAATGATTTCAGCGATCAACTTACAGATATTTACTTCTGAAATTAGGCCTTCACCCTTCAGTGACATCCATCGTTGGGCAAATGATCTTTCATAGCAAGATTAGATTAGAAGAACATTCTTGTAGACTTGAAAAATGCAGCAAAATAAGCTCTTTAGCACAATTACTTGATTCCAACGAATCATTTCAACACCGTATGCTGGTGCTTCCAGATACCATATTAACCTTCCCCGGTATCTTTCCAAGCAAAAGAAGAGGGACACAATACTCATCAAGAATGCTGAATGGACTTGGTGAAAAATCATCAAGAAAACTGACAAGTGATGGTAGCACTCATCCTTATTGCAGCCTCTAAAGTAAAAGGGTTTGATTCAAACTTAAAAGATGAAATCCAAAGGCAAACACTCGTATGCTTCATAATAAATATGCAGGACATGTGCTAAAAAGTATCAGCTTGAAAAGGTTTACCTCTTGCAGTAAGTTTGAACTCTAAAAGTTATTTAGAGTTGGCAAGGGAAAGGAAAGCATAAAATTATAGGTCTGTGAACAAGTCATAAACTGAAGCAGAGCCCATCACCATTTAATGCTATTAAACAAACAGACAAAGGACAGCCTGTTGCAAAATAAAACCGAAAAGGGGAATACTGTGAGCTGAGTTTATATATATCTATAATGGAACGCTGCCACTTCCCTCATTCCCCACCTATATTGTGCTTCTTGTAAAAGCTCTCTTAACTCTCAGATGTGGCTGCTGAGAATAAAAGATGAACAGCAGGAACTAAGAGGAAACTATGCTGGGAAATGAGAACAATTGGAAAGAGAACAAAAAATGAGGAAGACAACGCATCTATTGAACATCTAAGAGGCAAAGCATGACATTTTCAGATTTTTCAATCATAAATACCACATACTTCTATGAAAAACACAGAAAATTGCATGTTGCCTTTTACATTCAAGTTAGACAGGAAGATTTCCACTTCCTTAAGATATTGTCATACGTTTCACCTGCACCTCTTCCCTCCTTGTAGAAAGCACTCTTCATTTTTGTCATTGTTGATTCATAGATTATAATCCTTTCAGCAATCATCTTCTCTGCAAACCTTCTTAAATCAGATAACCTTCCCAGGTTACATAAACCAAGAAGCACAGCATTAGCACTATCATCACGCGGTGAGATGTTGTTTTTGGCCATGTATTTCCATATCTCAGTTGCCATCTCAGGATCATCACCATCAAATAGCATCTTGATGGAAGCAGCAAAATTTGCAGGGGTTGGATCCCACTCATTCTTGATCATCTCCATAAAGAACTTTCCTACTTCATGCACCTTTCCATTCTTGATCAAACATCCAAAAATCATATTATATGTCAAAGAATCAGGAAAAGCGCCATGGAACACCATGTCATCAAGCAGACGAAAGGCATTGTCAATGTCATTGTTGCTGGTAAGCAAACTGAGTATGACATTGTACATCATCAAATTTGGTATTAGCCCACCTTCAACCATGATATCCCATAACATAATAGCATGAGTAGAATCATTCTGCTTCACAAAAATATCAAGTGCATTAGAGAAGAATCTCAAACCCGGCAAGCATTTATTCTTCTTCATCACTTGCAAAAACTTAATAGCTTCTTCACCCTGTGACCCACGTACAAGAGTATTTAAGAATGCATCATAAGCAAACATATAATCCGGGTTCCAACCCACTCGAACAACCATCTCTCCTAAAGTGGTTTTTGCCTTGGCTACATTCCCTTCCTTCTCCCATCCTTCCAACAAAATTGCATATGAGTCGGCATCGGGACATATTTTAGCTTTTATTCTATCAAAGAACTCAGTTGCTTTCATAGTTTGGTTATCTTCTCTACACATGGCACTCAGTAAAGAATTTACTGCAATGATATCAGGTTGGATTCCATACCTGCAAACTTCATAATGAGTATGCTCAAAAAATAAAATGATGATTACAGTTAAATGTGATTAATAATTTTAAAAGACTAAATCAGTCTTTTTCTGTTTGCTAGAATAAAGAGGATAATAAGGCAGTAAAAGTTGAAGAAACTGATACGAGTATTAACTGGCTAAATTGGTTTGAACATAGCTGTTGAATGGACCGAAAGTAAAAAAACATCAGCAACAATCTACATGGAAAGTTTATTGATTCCAAGCATTTACAAACGCAAGCTGATGTATTATTTAACCAACACTATCATTCCTGGGAAGCATTTAAAAAAACTTCATTCAAAGACATTCAATAGTTCCATTTCTATGCAATCATCTTGAAAAGCAGAGGATACCTACATTACCCTATCTTCAGTCTCTTAAGAGAAAAACCACTAGCGATCACAAAAACCATGCCTAGTGATCACACGATCTTGTGCAGAAGTATCAAGTTCTTCCCCTCTAAATATACTTTATAACCCCTATCAAGCTTTTCCAAATATGGTTTGAAGAGTGTTGGTCATTAAACAATCGAAAAACTGAAAAATATTGAAAATCACTAATCTCAATTCATCTGGCTTACGAAATGTGGAATCTTGCATCCAAATTCTGAACTGCTTGGTTTGGTCTCAGAAGAGTTTGCCTCCTCACATTTAAGTAATTAATTTAAAATTTCACCAAAACAAAGACCAAACAATGTCTCACAAGCATCATAAACCCAAACCCCGTATCACATAATTCAATTCCAATTCAGCAGAAACGAGAGTCCCTTACATTTCCATGTCATCGAATGTGTTAGCAGCCTCATCAAACATCCCGGCAGTGCAATAGTTCTCAAAAACCGAAACGAATGTCGTAAGCGACAGCAATTCTTCCTTCACCATAGACTGAATGGCCTCCCACATGGGGCCAAAGTGCTTGTTCTTCCCTAGTATATCTACCATCAGATTCCACGAGTAGGGAGTGTGCTTCCGGCCCGCCCCGGCCCACCGGAAAAACATGGCGGCGGCGGAGGGGGTGTTGTACGAGTGCTTCAGGACTTGTTGGACGACATCGTGGTCGGGCTGAATTTGAGTGGAGGCAAGACGGGCCTCGACCTCGGGCACCGGCGCCGTCGCGACGATTTCACAGAGTATTCGGGCTTGTGGATGGATATCGGCGCCGTGATGGGTGGGGAAGCGAGCCGGCGGAATTGAAAAGTTCGGGCTCGATGTTTTTGCCGCCATTTAGGTTTCCTTTATTAGCTCTTTTCTTCTTTCAGTCGTTCTATGGTTCCTTGCTGAAACTCATGTGGAGTGTGGGTTCGTTGAATTAATGTCAGCGGTGGCAACGGGGAGCGTTTCCCGACGGCCGGTGGTGAGCGGCGGAGAAATTAGTCGGTGTAGTAAACCTCAATCAACATATTATTTGCGTATTTTTAAGGGATTATTAATTTTGGGCTCACGTATTTTTATATCGTATCAAAAATCAAATTTATTCATACAAAATTCGATTTTACCCGCAGCGTTATGTGAGCATAATTTTTACATTGTTAATATGTAAGAATACAATTTAACTCAAAATTTACAGGTTGATTTTAATAATCGAATTAAACATCGGGTTCTTGATATAAAAAAATTGGGCTAAACTGTTTTAAAAAAACAGAATCTTTCATTTTTTAAAATTGGATAAGATAATTAAATTATTATTAATTTATATGAATTATTTTATGCTATAAATTTATTTTTAATTGGATGAAAGATATTTAAATGGATTTTTTAGACAAATAATATATATACCTATATTTTAACTAAGGATAATAATGGTCAAGTTAGTTTACAAATTATTTGACAAGAACACATTAGAACATTCTTGATCATTTGATTTAATTACACATTTTCTTTTTAAATTGGAGCATATTAACACCTCTACTTTTTTTTCTTTTTTCTCTTTAGAGTAACACCTCTACTTAACAATGTTAAGTTTTTTTATTAAAAAAAAACAATGTTAAGTTTTCTCTTAACAAAAATTAAAAAATTGAAAACGAATTAAAATGGGCGCTTAAGACTTTTAAAAAAAAAACTTTAATAATCTCTTTCAATTTACTTCATTCAAAAACTTTTTATTTTATTAATTAAATAAGTTGGTCTCCTGAGAGACCGTCTTACTATTTTTTATTGTGAGACGGATCAAGATCCATACCCATATACTAAAAGAAATCAACCCAATACCAGTGCTCCTTTGCCCTTCACACACACATCCCTTCTCTCTCTTCCTTCTCCTCCTCCCAAATCACACCCCACTCATCTCCACGCCACCGCCGTGCCGCATATGGATATCCGCCGGAGGCCGACCAAACCTCTTCCTCCTTCCGCCTCTGCTCCCTCCGTCGCCTATCACAACCATCGTCCCCTAAGAAGAGAATTAGGTGAAGAAATAATAGTTACGTAATAATTCATACCAGCTGTATTAGGTCCAGCATTTGAACTACTTATACATATTTGGTGCAGAGGGTCCATCGTAAGAAGACAGGCGCATGAACAGAGGCAGCCCCTTTTCCGAGCTGGAAGCCCGACGTCCTCATTGAAAGGAATGCGAAGCGTGATGTCGGGGAGAAATGGATAAGAATCTTCAAGTGGTGGAACACCATGGTTCGAGTAAGGATCGAGATGGCTCGTGCTGCTAGATGGTGCTGCCGGTGGACCTGTCGCCGCTAGTGAGGCTGGCTGTGAAACCTCAGCGGAGGAGCTGCAGACCTCTCCCAGTTGTGGCGAAGCTGAATAATGATTATTAAAGAGATCGAAAAAAATCATTGTTTACATCATTTAATAAAATAAAATACATAATTTAAAAGATAAAAATACATTATTTCAAAACAAATAAAATACATCATTTGCAAAAATAGGATACATCCTTTTAATGGGAAATATTTATTAAATATCCATTTAGAAAATATGAGTATGATTAAGTCCGTTTCACAATTAAAAATAATGAGTCCGTCTCATCTGAGACTTTGCCTAATTAAATACATCCGTTCTGGTCATCTAAAAAAAATTTCACATCTTATTGTTTCTCATTTCAAAAAGAATAATCAGCATATGCATAAATATAATTTCATAAAATATGTGTTTAAATAATATTTTCAAACAAATAAGGATGTAACACGTATATTGAGTCAAAAAGTACCAAAATTAAAAAAAAAATCCAATTCAATGAGTTTAAATAAAAATAGATGCTAAAAAAAACTTAAATCATATTTAACTAACCAGACAACTTGTCTATTATTTTTGTCTTCTTTTGATCCATTTCTCGTTGAAGTTGGCTTGTAGTAATTGAAGATTTGCCTCTCCATTTCAAGCCTCGTGATTTAAAAGGATGATTTGTTGCGGCAATCGACTGTGTTCCATTTCCAGAAAAATGTTGCCTTAACTTCTTGACGCACACACAATATGTTTTATGTGCATGATTTCCCTTTCATTTGGAATTGGATAATTGACTCCAAGATCAAGATTTGAACTGAGTATTTGACTCTCAATTGCTTCCACTTGTCTAACCAAAGTCTCAAAAGGAAAGTCCAGCTGAAGGAGTTAACCGATTAGCTTTGTCAACTCCGACCAGCTTTGGATGGTGAGGATGTTCTTCGATAAATCACTGTAAGTCAGTTTGCTGATTTTGTTCTTGGAGCTCGTGATGCTGTTAATTTCATGACTAAGGCATATGAGAGTGTTACTGGCGAAGATCGCGCAGTTAAATTTCTACTTGGCTTATCTGATGCTTTTAGTTTGGAAAGGAATCAAATCCTTCTCATGGAACCATTACCTGTTGTGAATCGGATTTACTCGATCATGTTAAAAGCTGAAAAGAACAAGCAAATCACAGATCAAATGCACATGAGCTCTGACAACCTTGCTATGGCTGTAAAAGGCAATAATAATTGGTCTCGTGATAATCGTGGGGGTCATATGCAGCGTGGTGGTCGTGGCCGTGATCGCGGTAATCTATATTGCACACACTGCCACAGATCATGTCACACCATTGATGTTTGCTTCAAGCTTAAAGGATATTCTAAATGGTGGGGTGATGGCAAGAAGCGTGGGGGTCTGATGGTGGCAGCTCAGGCTTCCGATACTCCTTTAGAATGGAATGAAGTTGTTGCTGCAAACATTGATGAGTTCCAGAAAACTGGTAAAACTGAGACCAAGGAGATGAGCAACATGGCCTGTTTTACTGAGTTGGAGACTTTGCAGGTACTTTTTCATCCATTTGTTGTAGTTCAATTGATTATTTGAGTTCAGATTTTTGGATTGTTGACACTGGGGCAACTAGTCACATGAGCATCTCACTCAACAGTCTTCACAACATCTGCCCCTCAAATTCCTCTTTTTGTCTAATTACACGATGGCAGCACTCAAGTTGTCTCTCAAATTGGAAATCTATATCTCTCCCCACATATTACTCTTAAATCGGTTCTTTACTTGCCTTCTTTTAAATACAACTTGTTATTTGTTCGAAAATTGATTGTCGATTCTCTTGTTTACTGTCAATTTCACAACTCTTTCTTCTTGATACGGGATTGTAAGTCACATAGAATCCTTGCTGCAGGGAAAGTGGTTCGAGGGCTTTATGTTCTGAATAAAGAGTCCTTTTCTGCTCACTCTATACATGAAGTTCAAACTCTACTTACTTCTCCATCAGCCGCACTACAAACTCATCATGCTTTATCCTCTAGTCTATAACATTCTAGACTAGGACATCCATCTTTTGTTCTACTCTCTCACTTGTCATCTCTTGTTCCTTTAGTTTCTTCATGTAATGTTCCACATTGTGATGTTTGTGCTGTTTCTAAACACAAATGAGGTGTTTTTCCTCGAAGTTCAATAAAAAGCAAATGTTGTTTTGAGCTTACTCATGTTGATATATGGGGTCCTTATAAACTTGATTCTCTCATTGGGTGTAAATATTTCTTAACCATTGTTGATGATTTCAGCCGCACCACATGGACATTCCTTCTCAAATATAAATCTCAAGTTCCTTCAATCCTACACACCTTCATCAACTATGTTAAAACTCAATTTGCTTACTCAATCAAGATTATTCGCTCTGATAATGGCAGTGAATTTCTTAATGAGAGCTGTCTTCGCATGTTTAGTACCTGTGGAATTATTCATCAACGTTTATGCCCATATACTCCTCAGCAGAATGGAGTAGTTGAACACAAACATCAACATCTCACTTAAGTAGCTCGATCCCTACTCATTCAGTCCAAATTACCAACCACTTTCTGGGGAGAATCCATCCTTACAACTACTTATCTCATTGACAGGTTACCCTCTCATCTCTTAGATTGGAAATCACCTTTTCATATTCTCTATAAATCTAATCCTGATCTTTCCATTCTGAGGGTATTCGGGTGCCTTGCCTATGTCCTTAAGAAACATCCACACATAGACAAATTTGAAAGTAGGTCTTATACTGGGATTTTTGTTGGTTATCCCTCTAGGCAAAAAGGTTTTAAGGTTTACATCCCTGCCACAAAGAAAATCTTAGTTTCTAGGGATGTTATATTTTGAGAAGATGTTTTTCCTTGACCTCCTGATACTTCTGCAACTCTTCCACTGTGTCAGCCTCCTCTCTCCACAAATGATGATGATATTCCTGCTCCCTCCACTTCTGAAATTGCTTCTGAATCTCCTCCATCCTCTCCCAATTTCTCATCTCCCACCTCTGAGTCTTCTGCTCATCCTTCCTCTTCAGACAGATCATTGGGCTCCTCTACTCCTCCTCCAGTTCCTCATATCACTCGCAGATCTAGCAGGATATCTCACCTACCTTCTTGGTTGAATGATTATGTCACAACTGCTTCTTCATCTCATACTACTCATATTCTTTCTCCTTTACATAACTTACCTTATGCTCATGCTAATCTAGTTGCTTTTCTGTCTACTCTTCAAGAACCTGTTTCTTATAATCAAGCACGAACTAACATCAAGTGGCAGGAAGCAATGCAATTGGAATTAGATGTTCTTGAAAGAAACAATACCTGGGAACTCACTACTCTACCTCCTGGAAAGTCTGCAGTAGGTTGCAAGTGGGTTTATAAGATCAAATATCATACAGATGGAAGTGTTGAACGGTTCAAAGCTAGGCTTGTTGCAAAAGGTTATACATAGATTGAGGGTGAAGACTACATGGAGGTATTTTCTCCTGTAGCAAAGATAGTTAGTGTCAGATTATTGGTTGCTTTTGCAGTTGCTAAGGGTTGGCAGATTCATCAATTGGATGTCAATAATGCCTTTCTCCATGGCTCTCTTGATGAAGACATCTATATGTTACCTCCCCCAGGATATACCAAGGCACGAAAGGGTGAAGTGTGTAGATTGAAGAAGTTCTTATACGGCTTAAAGCAAGCCTCAAGACAATGGAATCAAAAAATCACAAGTAAGCTGCATCAGTTTGGGTTTCTCCAATCTTCTCATGACCATTGCATGTTCAAATACTATAAGGATGATGATTACATGTTCCTTTTGATATATGTGGATGATGTCTTACTTACTGGATCTAACCCTATTTTGCTAAATCAAGTTAAACGGTTTTTGGATGATTCTTTCACCATCAAAGACTTGGGAGATGTTTCTTATTTCTTAGGGATGGAGTTTATTCGTTTAGATGAGGGATTGTACATTGGCTAGACCAAATATACAATATACATCATTTGTGATATTGGTCTTCTTGATTGTTCACCAACCACAACTCCATTCCCTGCTGGCCTGCAATTCGCTGCTATTGATAAGGATGATTCTCCTATACTTGAAAAACCTAAGAAGTACAGATGGTTGGTTGGTCGCTTACTTTATTTGAGCTATACCAAGCCTGACTTTAGCTATGTGGTGTAGTGATCACTGCTTTTTCTAACAGATTAATTATAATAACAGTGGCAAATAAATTTGTAAACCCTAAGGTTATTGATCCAGGGGAATTGTGTGGGGAAAATATCCTATGTACTAATTATGATTCTAAAATCTATTGTTTGAGTGATTCAAAATTAGATTTTGGTTTTATAAAACTAAAGAGAACAATACGAAAAATTAAAGGTTGTGAAATCAGATTAAAGAGGCACATATTCTAGGGAAGAAGTCTTATTATGGATAACATGTAGGAATCAATTAATTTAACAGGTGGAATACTGCAATAATGCTATATTTCCTTGTTTGGCAAATATAACCTAGATTACTAATTAGTGATTATCTCCGCTTGGTCTCAAATACACCAAATTAGTCAATCTGATAAGCAAATCAGTTTCATTCCTACAATCTAGTACATCTGTTTGAATAGTGTAGATGTATCATGCATTCCTAATCCCACTATTAATATTCACCTCTCGGTCCTTCTATCAATAGCTAGACATCTAAATTAATCGTCACCTCTCGGTCCTTGAATTAATCTAGAATTATAAAATAAACACATGAATCATGAACCCAATTAATTAATCCTAACATGCATCCATAATAATATTCAAACCCTAGAACCCGCTAGGGTTTCTAGCCACTCATCGCAGATAGAAATCCAAAAGAAAACATATTAAATTGCATAAACATGAAGAACTTACTAGAAAATAAAAGGGTTTCTTGTTTCCCAAGTCTCCAAACTCTAAAAACTAAATTGCAGAATGAAAATATGAAAAGAGAACTGAAAAATATGAATAGGGATGTCTAATAATCGAATTTAAGGAGGTATTTACAGAGGGGAAGGTGTATCCTATCAAATCTAGGGCTAAAAATATGATATATCTCGAATTTGACAGGATTTCCGCGCCAGACTTGCGTCGATCGACGCCAAGCAAGCGTTGATCGACGATGCTTTTTTTTCTCCGGCGTCCTCCTGCGCGGTCTCACGGTTTTGGCCATAACTTCCTCTCCCGAACTCCGATTAACCCGATTCCAGTTGCGTTGGAAAGCTAACTTGAAGCTCTATCCATTGACATGCTCCAATAGCCAGAATTCCTTGTGTGGAGAAATTCTTCACTGCTACTCTTGCACGTCACTGCTTTCGGAACGGTTTTCCGGTGATTTTGGCCTAAAAACTGTGAAAACACACCATAACCCGCATAACACCACCAAATATCGACTCATGCACATAATATATGTATAAACTCAATAAAACTACATAAAATAGTAGAAAATAATATAGATAAGCGAGTAAAATAATGAGCTTATCAAACCCCCCCAAACTTGAACGTTTGATTGTCCTCAATCAATAGGCAAGAAAAAAATCAAAAGATCATGTAGTTAAAGTGCAATGCCTCACAAGATTCATCACAGTCAAGAATCAAAAATCTACTACACACAAGCAATTTGAAAGAGACAGAAATCCATCAATTGTGGAAGAACTCATGAGAAGTGTATCGCTCAACGCTCAAGTGTTTAAGATATAGATGAAAGCACTCAACAACATGTATGAAGAAATTTCTACCATAAGCTTGCAAATTCTCTAATATCTCCACTGCTAGAATGTGCACACAAATCTAGGATCAAAAAGGACTTTCAATAGGTTGTAATGTAGGTTTTTTGTGAAAGGTAGGGAAATATGGCCAAGTGACTAAAAATAAATTGAGTTAATTACTCTCAATAAATCTAAAACCGCCATCTATGAACATCTACCCTTCTCCTCAAATATATCAATGACACACAACTTTTTCTAGCTCATTTTGAATCTCTTATGCTCTTTACATAATGTTGTATTCTTTTCTTTTCAGAGAGCTTATGAGAATTTTAATTATTTCTTTCAGCTTCCTTTTTTTTTGTTTCACACATCTTTTTACCACTAATTTATAATTTCTTATCTCCATCTCACAATCATTTCACCCCATATACCACAACTCAAGACATGAGCGAAACCAATACTTCTTCTTAATCTCATAGACAAAGAAAGCAAAATTTTGTATAGGCTCAAAAGTGGCTAACTAGGGAAAATTTAATGTGAATGGACAATGTTTAGGGAATTGGGCTATCAAAGATGGCCTAAGATCATCTCCTAAACTTGTGCACACTATGCAGTCTCAACACAGAAAATAGGCAAGTTCTAGAGAAATAAAAACACACATGTGAATCTCACATCAAACAAAATAAGGCTCAAGATCTCACACAAGGGTTTAAAATTTTTCTTCCACAATCAATTTCAAATCAGCTCAATCATCATGCAAGTGTAAGTGTCAAATCAATCCTATCATGTGGTATTCTACATTCATAGGCATCTAAACACAATCACAATCAATTCAAACTCAACCTTCAATCGATTCTAATCTCACAATCTCATTCAGGTTATCTCGAAGCCTAAAATTTTTCCCCATAAAATAGCATAATTGAAAATAAAATATTAAAGACGAAAAGCGGAATAAAAAGGATAGAACGTTCCATCTCTTGTCCACATCCCCCCAAACTTATTTCCAACTCAAAGAGTGGAATAAGTTTGAAAATCAGACAAAAGAAGGAACGATACCTGGTAGTTGATCTCAGACATCAACTTTTTATCCTCCCAGAGTCTTCAAACTTCACACGTCGTGAATTAGTAGCTGTTAGCACTTCGCGTCGATCGACATTGGATGGTGTCGATCGATGGGAAGCCTTCTTGTGACCCTCTCTCGGATCAAGTGTATCCGTCGGTTGGTTGCTCAGCGTCGATCGACGCCAAGCTGCGTCGATCGACGTCGAGCCGTACTCCTCTCTTTTTTTTCTTTTTTTTCACTGCAAAACACTGTTAGTGCAGAAATAATAGAAATTCGAACTAAAAAAAAACGAAAATTGAAAAGAAATTACGGAAAAGGTTGGGTTACCTCCCAACAAGTGCTTGATTTAACATCGTAGCTCGACGATACCTCAAATCACTGCCATGGAGGTCGGGTCCAGACTCACCGACCTTGGGCATCCACCATGTAGACCTTTCGGTCTTTGACAATGGTGGTGAGCGCAGAAAAAGGTGGCATAGTTGACACTTTCGCTCCTCCGTTTCCTCGCTCCCACTCAATGGCAGCTTCTTCCTCCTCGTCGGATTCATCTCCCTCTTCAGTAGTGGAGATTCGATTGCACTCCGCCTTCTTCTTGCTCTTGTCGATCACAAAGGTGATCTTCTTGTCGTTTGCTCGGAGTGTGATCTCGCCGCCTCGACAGTCAATGAGAGCGGCGCTAGTATCGAGAAACTCACGCCCCAAGATCATGGGCATGTTCTCGTCTTCCTTCATCTCGTGCACCACAAAATCTGCAGGAAAAATGAGATGGCCCACGCGAATGAGCACATCCTCTAGTATACCTTTTGGGCGGGACACAGATCGGTCCGCCATATGCAGGGTGATCGTCGTGGGCCTCATCTCTCCGATGTTGAGACGCTTGTAGATGGAGTACGACATCAGGTTGATACTGGCCCCAATATCGCATAGTACTCTCTCGAACGTGTGTCCTTGATCCACTGTAATTTCTACAGATTAATTATAGAAATAGTGGCAAATAAATTTGTAAACCCAAAGGTTATCGATCCAGGGGAATGAAACAACGAAAAATCCTAAATACTAAATTAGACGTTCTTGAAAATATTGATTAGAAAAATCGAATAAAAGGTTTTGTTGTTTTGAAATCACAATACTTGCTATCGAAAGTTAAACAGGAAAATTAAAAAGCTTTTGAATTCAAATAAGAGAAGCACAGATTCCAGGGATATCTACCTATCAAGTATGACATGTATGAATCAATTGATTAATTCCCAAATTTAATTCCTCTTCGTAGTGAAACATCAGAAAATTATTACGAACTTCTTTGTCTGACAATTCGTAAAGTAGATTAGTCAACTACCTATCTCCGCTCGGTCTCAAGATAAATTAACTAACTCCCAAGTTCTACAGATTTATTCCTACAATTAATCTCCTTCCGTTACGACAAGAAATCAAATTATATTGTGAAAATCTCTTTCGATTGAAAACTATCACAGTTACGTCTCAAGTAATCAACTAGATAATCCTAATATGTGGCCAACAAATCAAGATTATGAATAAGCACAGATCTCACAAACTACGAAGGGAAAGGGAAAATAATTCAATTAATCAAACATGCATACATTGATAGTTCGAAACCCTAGAATCTAAGAAAGGATTTAGTTACACATATTCAGAGTAATATTCATCATAGAAAGATAAAACCTGAATTGCATAAAAACTTGGGTTGGAATGTCTTCCAACAAAACTTGATCTTCAAACATAAACTCTAAAACTCTTTGAATCTCTCAAAATCTGAAATCTGGAATAAAACATGAGTGAGAATCGAATTTACAAGGTTATTTATAGAGGTGGAGGTGTATCCTATCAAATCTAGGGCTAAAGATATGAATAAATCCGAATTTTATCAGATTTTCGCTCCAGCAGACATGTACACGTCGACCGTGGCTAATTCACGTCGACCGAGTCTCAACTTTTTGCTTCGTCGACCGCTTCCGATTGGCGTCTGTCGACGCGGCTTTTCGCCCTCCTGCGCGGTCTCACGGTTTTGGCCATAACTTCCTCATCCGAACTCCGATTGACCCGATTCCAGTTGAGTTGGAAAGCTAACTCAAATATCTTTCAAATGCTATGATCCATTAGCTCAGATTCCAACGGTGAAAGAAGTTGTGACTATTTCTTTGAACATCTGCTGCTCTTGGAATGGGTTTCTATTGAATTTGGCCTAAAACCCTACAAAAACACCAAAACGCGCATAATACCACCTAATATAGACTCATGCACATAATATATATATAAACTCAATAAAACTACATAAAATAGTATAAAAATAATATAGATAAGTGAGTGAAATAATGAGCTTATCAAACCCCCCAAACTTGAACGTTTGATTGTCCTCAATCAATAGGCAAGAAAGAAATCAAAAGATCATGTGGTCAAAGTGCAATGCCTCACAAGATTCATCACAGTCAAAAACCAAGAATCCACTACCCACAAGCAATTTGAAAAGAGACAGAAAATTCATCAACCGTGGAAGAACTCACAGGAAGTGTATCGCTCAACTCTCAAGTGTTTAAGATATAGATGAAAGCACTCAACAACATGTATGAAGAAATTTCTACCATAGGCTTGCAAATTTTCTAATATCTCCACTGCTAGAATGTGCACACAAGTCTAGAATCAAAAAGGACTTTCATAAGGTTGTAACGTAGGCTTTTTCTGATAAGGTAGGGAAATATGGCCAAGTGACTAAATTAATTGAGTTCATGACTCTCAACATCTCCAACCACCATCTATCATCATCCACCTTATCTCCTCATATACATCAACAAACTCACAATATACAATATATTTTTTTATCTAGCTCATTTTGAATCTCTTATGCTCTTTACATAAATTTTGCATTCTTTTTCTTTTCAGAGAGCTTATGAGAATTCTAATTATTTCTTTGAGCTTCTTTTTGTACACATCTTTTCACCACTAATTTATCATTTCTTATCACCAATTCACTAATCAATCCCCATACATACCACAACTCAAGACATGAGTGAGACAATACTTTTCTTAATCTCATAGACAAGGAAAGAAAAATTGTACAGGCTCAAAGTGGCTAACTAGGGAAAAATTTATTGTGAAGGGACAGTGTTTAGGATATTGGGTTATCAAAGATGGCCTAAGATCATTTTCTCAACTTGTGCACACTATGCAGTCTCAACACAGAAAATAGACAAGTTCTAGAGAAATCAAAACACACATGTGAATCTCACATCAAACGAAATAAAGGCTCAAATTTCTCACACAAGGATTCAAAAATTTTCTTCCACAGTCAATTTCAAATCAACTCAATCATCATGCAAGTATAAGTGTCAAATCAGTCATATCATGCGGTATTCTACATTCATAGGCATCTAACCACAATCTCAATCAATTCAATACTCAACCCTCAATCAATTCTAATCTCACAATCTCATTCAGATTGATCTCAAAACTCAAAATTTTTCCCCACAAAATAGCATAAAAATACGAAAAATTAAAATTCAAGGTAAAAAATTTAAAAACGGAAAGCATAATAGATAAAAATAATTAAAAACGGAAAGCATAATAAATAAAAGGTAGGACGTTCCATCTCTTGTCCACATCCCCCCAAACTTATTTCCAACTCAAAGAGTGGAATAAGTTTGAAAATCAGACTAGAGAAGGAACGATACCTGGTAGTTGATCTCAGACATCAACTTTTTTATCCCCCGGAGTCTTCAATCATCATCAGGGAGGTCGGGTCCAGGCAGGTCCTTCCGTGACCTTCTTTCCTTCTTTGTTCTTGATAACTTGCATCCTCCATTTCTTGGTGTCTTTCAATGTCCCCCCAATGGCGGACTTGTACTTCCTTAGAACTCGCAGTAATTTTTCCAACTTCCCATACCTGAGGTGTGCCAGAAGCATCTTGAGTTTCAGAACCAGCGGATCAGAGTTAGATTGCAGTTTTCCCCGATTTGCATCGGTTGACATTGGTGAAACTGCCGCAATCCCTTTTCTACGTCGCGCTGATGAAAACACCATCTTTGTCTTCCGTCGTGCGTCGATCGATGTGACTGTAGCATCGATCGACAAGGATCCAATGGCTGCGTCGATCGACGAGGCTCCTCTGTCGATCGACGTGGGTGTTTTTCCACGCTTTCTTTTCTTTTTCTGGCTGCGTCGGCTTGGCAACCGCTTCCCTCTGCTTTCTTTCTCGTGTTTTCTTCCCTCAGATACCTCCAGCTTCATTGCCCGATCCACAAGCTCATCGTCCATCTTATCCAAATCTGAAGACAAAAGCAAAGAGTGCAGTAAACAGTTCTCCGGAAAATCCGAATCAGTTGCAATAGAAGAAAAAGGAGAGGAAATCACCGGATTTAATCGATTGATCATGTGGCAATCTTCCTGATAGCTCCCTTTTTTGCGCTTCTGCACTTCTTTGTAGATGGGGAAGGTGACCGACTCATCATTGACTCGGAATGTCAGCTTGCCGTCTCGAATGTCAATCAATGCCCCTCCGGTCTTCAAGAATGGTCTTCCAAGGATAAGAGGAATGTTTCGATCCTCCTCCATATCAAGCACCACAAAGTCAGCTGGGATAATGAAGTCTTTCACTTTCACAAGAACGTCTTCCACGATGCCTCTTGGGTAAGTGACTGATCTGTCAGCCATCTGCAATGATATGGTAGTGGGCTTGATGCTTCCGATCTTCAATCGCTTGAAGATTGACAGCGGCATTAAGTTTATGGATGCGCCGGAATCGCAAAGGACCTTCCCAAAGGTCTCTCCTCCAATGACGCAGGGGATCGTGAAGGATCCCGGGTCTTCTCTCTTCAGCGGCATCTTCTTTGGATAATCGCGCTGCACTCCTCAAACAAGTTGACCCTCTCGTGCTCCACGAAGGATCTTTTCTGTGAGACCATATCCTTCAAAAATTTCAAATACCCCGGTATCTCTCGTAGTGCCTCAATCAGCGGAATGTTGATGTTCACTTTCTTCATGTTCTCAAGAAAGCGTGCATACTTCTCGTTCACCTTCGCTTTGGCAAACCGCTGCGGATACGGCAGGGGCGGCTTATACATGGGTGGCTCGACTGGCGTCGATCGACGAGGATCAGCCTCGGTCGACGGGTTCTTCCGCGCTTTGTCGATCGACGGAGGTGTTTCGTCGATCGACGGAGCTTCTCCTGAGACAGCCCCTCCTTCTTCCTCGGCTTCTCCTTCATCTCGGTTGTCTGTCCCTGCTTGCTTGGGACCTTCATATGATTTCCCCCCTCTTAGAGTGATAGCATTCACTTGGTTTATCTGCTTCTGATTCTTGGGGTTAATCTGGTTATTGCTCGGAAGTTGCCCCGGCTTGTGTTGGGCTCCGAGAGCATCGGCGATCTGATCGACCTGAGTCTGTATGATCTGTACGTGTTTCTCAACTTGGTCCACCTTGGTCTTGACTCCGGCTATCTCTTGCTTCAACTTGGCTACAGTATCAGTAGAGCCTTCCATAAACTTGCCCAAAATCTCCTCGAGATTTGGCTTCTTCTTCTCCACCACTTCTCCATCTTGCACTGCAAACCCAGGTGGAGGTTGCTCAGCTGCTTGGGGGTTCGCGTAGGAAAATCCAGGATGGTTCCTCGCGTGATTGAAGGTGTAGGGCTGGTTGTGCTGCTGATATCCTCCACGGTAGTTGTTTTGGTAACCACCCGTTTGCATGAAATTGACAGCGGCACAATCCCCCTCAGGCGGAGCTTGCACTGGCTCTACTACAGCAACCATCTTCTCCTGCTTCAGTGCAGCGAAGTCTTCCCTGATCTTTTTAAGCTCGGCTGCCAAATTGGGTTGCTCGGCAACTTTTTCTTTCTCCTTTTCCACTGCCATCACAGGCCGGGTTCGGATTGAGGACCATCTTTGGCTGTTGTTGGCCATCTTTTGGAAAAATTCCATGGCCTTCTTTCCACTCTTTGTCATGATGGAGTCACCGAGTGTGGTGTCCACCAGTTTGGCTGTCTTATCATTGAGCCCTTCATAGAATGCTTCTGCCTGCTCTCCTGGCGGAAAACCATGTCCGGGGCATGATCTCAGCAGCTCTTTGAATCGATCCCACGTCTCACTGAAGCTCTCGTCAGGCCTTTGAGCGAACCTGATGATTTTTTTCCTTCTCTGCCTGATGATATTCGGAGGGAAGAAGTTTTCCAGGAATTCATTCCTCAATTCAGTCCATGTGCTTATGCTCTCTTTGTCCAGTGCAGTGAACAATGATTGTGCCTTATCCCTCAGAGAGAATGCGAACAGACGCATTCGGATGGCACTCTTGCTGACTCCCCCGATTTTGACAGTGTTGCAGAGCATCAAGAATTTATCTAGATGGGCATAAGGATCTTCAGCTGGTCTTCCTCCAAATTGATTTTGCTGGATCATCTGCACCAATGCGGTCTTCAGCTCAAAATTATTGGCATTGATGCCAGTTCTGAAGTCTGTCTCCCGGAACCGAGGTTTGTACCGGTTCTGCATGGCTTCCTCTTCTTCCTCATCGTCAGACTCCTCCGGAGGATCCTGGTTGCCATCCTCTCCATTGTCGGGGTTGTCCCTGTCCAGAATGAGTTGTTGAATTTGCTCTCTCATGGCTTGGATGTCTTGGAGAAGCACAACCTGCTCCTCTGCAGTTAGCATTGGTGGAGGTGGTGGTACGTTATCTTCCATTGTGTGGTTACTTGAGCTTTCCTGAGCACGCTTGTTCCTTCGGATTTTTTTTGCAGGTAGCTTCAATGTCCGGATAGTAATACAGCGGGTCCTTTTCTCGAGCTCTTGTACTCATGCACTACCTGTACAGCAAAGGAGGTAGTGAGGTAAAACAGAAAATAAACGAAACGAACTGAATTAAGAAAGCTGAAAATATGAAAAACGATGCAGCATCGATCGACGAGCTATGGCGTCGATCGACGGAAGAAAAGCAACTTCGTCGATCGACGAGGGATAGCGTCGATCGACGGGAAATACGAAATTGCAAGAAAATTCAGAAAATACGAAAAATTACAGCCTAAAGCAATATCTCAATCACAAATTTAATAGTAATATTAACTTCGTCGACCGCTTCCGATTGGCGTCTGTCGACGCGGCTTTTCGCCCTCCTGCGCGGTCTCACGGTTTTGGCCATAACTTCCTCATCCGAACTCCGATTGACCCGATTCCAGTTGCGTTGGAAAGCTAACTCAAATATCTTTCAAATACTATGCTCCATTAGCTCAGATTCCAACGGTGAAAGAAGTTGTGACTGTTTCTTTGAACATCTGCTGCTCTTGGAATGGGTTTCTATTGAATTTGGCCTAAAACCCTACAAAAACACCAAAACGCGCATAATACCACCTAACATAGACTCATGCACATAATATATATATAAACTCAATAAAACTACATAAAATAGTATAAAAATAATATAGATAAGTGAGTGAAATAATGAGCTTATCAGTCCTCCAATCTCAACCGGAATAGAGAAGCATCCAGGATCGCTTCTCTTGATGGGCACCTGCTTTTGAAGTAGCAGGCTGCACTGCTCGTGGATCTTCACCGTCTCGTTCTCCACAAACTGCTTTTTTCCACTCATCAATTTCCAGAGGTACTTCATGTACCCCGGGATCTCCTTTAGTGCTTCGATCAGCGGGATGTTGATGCTGACCTTCTTCAAATTCTCCACGAATCTGGAGAACTTCGAGTCCTCCTTCTGCTTCGCGAACCGCTAAGGGAACGGCAGAGGAGGGGATTGATCTTCAGACTGCTGCGGCTTTGTACCTGGAGTACACTTCTGCATCGATCGACATGGGGCGGCGTCGATCGACGGGGTTCTTTCTTTGGCGTCGATCGACGCAAAAGGAGCATCGATCGACGGTGACTCCTTTCCTGCAAAATCTTGCTCTTTCTTGCCTCCACAGTCTTTCACGGCCATCTCGGGACCCTTGTAGCTCGTCCCAGATCTCAAAGTAACGGCATTCACTGACTTTTCCTTTGCCGGGTTCATCTCTGTTGTGCTTGGAAGCTGTCCCGGCTTATGCTGCCTGCTGAGAGTAGCGGTGATTTGGCTCAGTTGGGTGTCCATCATCTGCAGATGTTTCATCATCAGCTGCATGTGGTTGGCCATCCCCTTCACTTCAGTTTCTACTTTCCCAAACCAATTATCTGAGCTCTTGATGAATTTCATGAGCGTCTCTTCCAGCACAGTTTTCTTTCTTTCCACAATCTCTCCTGCAGTACCTACATCAAAATCGGGTGGAGGGTGTTCTGCTGCAGAGGGGTTAGAATATGAAAAACCAGGGTGAGTTCTCCCATGGTTGTAGTGGTACCCCTGATTGTCTCCTCGGTAATTATTCTGATAACCACCTCCGAGATAATTTACTTCTGCTCCGGTAGTTCCAAATGAACTGCTCGCCCCCCGATTGATGTAGTTAGCCTCCACGGGTACTATGGCCATGTTCGGCTCTGCTGTAGTGGCAGTTGTGGCTTTTGCTGCTTCCAATTTTGCAATATCTTCCCGGAGCTTTTTCACTTCAGCAACCACGTCCAACTCTGGCTTTGTCTCGACTGCTTTGACTGGTAGTAACTGCCTCTCGGTCGGCCACTGATGGCTGTTCAGTGCCATGTCTGCCAAGAGTCTCATTCCATCGGCTCCACTCTTCTTCATTAGGATTCCACCAGCAGATGCATCAACCAACTCTTTCATGTGCGGGCTCAGGCCTTCGTAGAAATGACAGACCTGCATCTCCAAATCAATCCCATGCCCAGGACAGAGTCGCAAGAGCTCCTTGTACCTTTTCCAAGCCTCATGTAGTGATTCATCATACATCTGTTTGAATGTAGTGATAGCAGCTTTCCTCTTCAGCAGCAGGCTCGGCGGGAAGTAGTTGGTGAGGAATTCTGCCCGAAGTTCCTCCCATGTCCCAATCCGACTCTTGTCCAGTCCAGCATACCATGACCTTGCCTCGTCTCTGAGTGAGAACGCGAAGAGTTTCATTCTGATGACGTCTTTGGGAACTCCATTTTGCTTTACAGTGTCGCACACCTCTATGAACAGATTGAGGTGGGCATATGGATCTTCGATGGCTCTCCCCCCAAACTGGTTTTGCTGCACCATTTGGATCAGACCTGTGCGTAGCTCAAAGTTGTTGGTGTTGACGCCAACTCTGAATCCAGCCTCTTCTTGCTGTGGAAGAAATCGGTCCAAGATGGACCTCTGTGGAACCACTATCTGCCTGCCATTCAGTTACGCCAGTCTCGCGGCTTGTTCGGCTTGAGTAGCCTGGGCTGCTTGAAGTTGTGCTCTCAGCTGTTGTACCTCATTCACAAGCTGCCTCTACTCTTCAGGAGTCATATTCTGCAGAGGTGCTTCAGATTCTCTGCCATCTCTCGTTGTTTGTCTTTTCCTTTCTTTCTGATTTTCCTGCAGGTTGCTTCAATTTCAGGGACAAAGGCCTCGAGTGTCTTTCCTTTGGCTCGCGTGTTCATGCACCTGCGCAGAAAAAAGTTAGAAATCAGTCGGCATCAATCGACGTGAATACCACGTTGATCGGTCGGCATCGATCGACGCAAGGTGGGCGTTGATCGAAGCTTGACGCGGATAAGAAAACTCACACACGCACAAGTACACGTACAGAAAAATAAAACTCAATCCAGCAAATCTTAGAACGAACTAGTAACAAGATAAAATCTAACAATTCCCCGGCAACAGCGCCAATTTGATCACTGCTTTTTCTAACATATTAATTATAATAACAGTGGCAAATAAATTTGTAAACTCTAAGGTTATCGATCCAGGGGAATTATGTGGGGAAAATATCCTATGTACTAATTATGATTCTAAAATATATTGTTTGAGTGATTCAAAATTAGATTTTGGTTTTATAAAACTAAAGAGAACAATACGAAAAAATTAAAGGTTGTGAAATCAGATTAAAGAGGCACAAATTCTAGGGAAGAAGTCTTATTATGGATAACATGTAGGAATCAATTAATTTAACAGGTGGAATACTGCAATAATGCTATATTTCCTTGTTTGGCAAATATAACCAAGATTATTAATTAGTGATTATCTCCGCTCGGTCTCAAATACACCAAATTAGTCAATCTGATAAGCAAATCAGTTCCATTCCTACAATCTAGTACATCTGTTTGGATAGTGTAGATGTATCATGCATTCCTAATCCCATTATTAATATTCACCTCTCGGTCCTTCTATCAATAGCTAGACATCTAAATTAATCGTCACCTCTCGGTCCTTGAACTAATCTAGAATTATAAAATAAACACAAGAATCATGAACCCAATTAATTAATCCTAACATGCATCCATAATAATATTCAAACCCTAGAACCCGCTAGGGTTTCTAGCCACTCATCGCAGATAGAAATCCAAAAGAAAACATATTAAATTGCATAAACATGAAGAACTTACTAGAAAATAAAAGGGTTTCTTGTTTCCCAAGTCTCCAAACTCTAAAAACTAAATTGCAGAATGAAAATATGAAAAGAGAACTGAAAAATATGAATAGGGATGTCTAATAATCGAATTTAAGGAGGTATTTATAGAGGGGAAGGTGTATCCTATCAAATCTAGGGCTAAAGATATGATATATCTCGAATTTGACAGGATTTTCGCGCCAGACTTGCGTCGATCGACGCCAAGCAAGCGTTGATCGACAACGCTTTTTTTTCTCTGGCGTCCTCCTGCGCGGTCTCACGGTTTTGACCATAACTTCCTCTCCCGAACTCCGATTAACCCGATTCCAATTGCGTTGGAAAGCTAACTCAAAGCTCTATCCATTGACATGCTTCAGTAGCCCGAATTCCTTGTGTGGAGAAATCCTTCACTGCTACTCTTGCACGTCACTGCTTTCGGAACGGTTTTCCGGTAATTTTGGCCTAAAAACTGTGAAACACACCATAACCCGCATAACACCACCAAATATCGACTCATGCACATAATATATGTATAAACTCAATAAAATTACATAAAATAGTAGAAAAAAATATAGATAAGCGAGTAAAATAATGAGCTTATCATGCAGCAACTTAGTCAGTTTGTCCAGGCTCCACATTCTTCACACTGGAATGTTGTTGTCCATGTCTTGCGATATATAGCTAGTTGTCCATCAAGGGGTTTATTCTACTCTTAGATCAATAACCTCAAGCTTGAAGGTTTTTGCGATGCTGATTGGGGCGCATGTAAAACCATCCGACGGTCTTTTACTGGATTTTGTATTTTTCTTGGTGGCTGCTACAACTAGGGAATTATGGTGGGTGTTTTACATGTTGCGGGATTTATGCTGTGATGTGCATCTTCCTATCCCACTTTGGTGTGACAGTCAAGCAGCCCTTCACATATCAAGCAACCCTGTTTTCCACGAGCGTACTAAACACATAGACATTGATTGTGATGTGGTACGTGATCTCTTTAAACAAGGTTTTTTATTGCCTACACATATCTGTTCTTTGTCTCAACCTGCAGATCTTTTCACCAAGTCATTGTCGGCTGCTTTGTTCTTACCTTTATTGTCCAAGCTGCACAGGAGACATGTCCAGCTTGAGCACGGGGGGGGGGGGGGTGATAAGCTCATATTATTACTCATTTATCTATATTTTTCTCCATTGTTTCAAGTGCATTTTATTATGTTTTTAGTTATTTCTGTGCATGAGACTGTTTTAGAGGGTGTTATGTCTTTCATGGTTGATTTTGCAGGTATTTAGGGTGGAAAAGAGGTGAAATGATGAAAGAGCCGAGTTACATGGAGTGCCGCTTTGATTGACGCATGGGTAGTCGACCAGAGATGAAAGACGAAGCCAAAATCCTGAAGCAGGACCTCTGTGTCGATCGACAGACATCCTGTCGATCGACACAAAGGTTGGATATCAATCGAGAGCACGTAATCGAAGAAGAGCTCGACACTTGCAGTCCTGTCGATCGAAATGCTCCCTATCGATCGACAGGGAGAACAAAGATGGGAAATCAATACAAGAACAACTCGGGTTTTGACTTGACGCTTGTGTCGATCGACAGGCTCCCTGTCGCTCGACACAGAGGCTTGACATGGCTGTTTTCACCTGTTTTAGCAACTTTTGTTATTTTAGCCCAATACCTAGTTTAGGTCTTTTTCTCTCCTCTATAAATAAGACTTATTATGCACGAATTTCGGACTTTGGATCCCTAATTTTACATTGAGCTTTGGAGTTTTTAGAGACATTCAAGGTTCCTATTTCAGTTGTTAAGGTAATAATATGTTTTCTTTATTTCTAGTCATGTTTTGTGGCTAGAACCCTAACAGGTTCTAGGATTATGATTTATCTTTTCTGATGCATGCATAATTGAAATCGACTCTCTTAGCATGGTTTAATTCTCTGCGATTAATTTAATAATCTAGATTAAAAGATGGACCGAGAGGTGAATTTGAGTCTAGGTTTAAAGTTATCAATTGAAAGACCGAGAGGTGAAAATTGTTAATAGGAAGAGAAAATTAAATATGTTGGTTTTTGTCTCAAAAGGAAGAAACTTGCATAAGAATTAATTAGATAATTATTGAGATTAACTGAATTGGTGTTCTTGAGACCGAGAGGATAAAGTCACTATTTAGTAATCTAGGATTTAAATTGCCAGACCAAGGAATTTAATCCAGTAAAATCTGATGTTTTCCCCATTGCTGAGTTTATTGAAATTGCATGTTGATGATTAGATTATCTGCCCTATGATTTGTGCTTTCTTTCATTGTTTTTAAACCCTTTATTTTATCGCATTGTCATCTTTAATTTCCAAACAAAATCCCCTTTCCAAAACCCTCAAACATCTATGTTCTAGAAATTGTGACTAGTACTTTGGCTATTTCGTTGCACAGTCCCTGTGGGATCGACCACCTTAGGGTGTAAAAATATTATTTGCTCGCCGTTTCTACGGTTATCAGGTAGTTTATCTCTGCATGAAACACATGACTATAAAGAAGCCCATGCATGCACACGTGCTAAACCATGCAACAAGAAGGAAGCGGAGGTTCTAGAAGCTTAGTTGTTGTAACCATCGTGTTTGTTATATGGTTGATCAGTTAGGAAGTTAGTTACATTAGAAAATATCTAGAAACAGAAATTAGTCACAGCTAGATCCATTTAGAAAGCTCTATCACCATGTATAAATAAGTGTATTCGTACTTCATGAGTGAATGAATTGAGAAAACATTTCAACCCTATCTTCATCTTCTATCTTCAAAGCTTTGTTTTCATGGCTTATACACAGTTTCAGGAAGTACTTTCACAAACTCTAACAAAAACAAAAATTTTAGAAAAATAGTTACATTTTAGATTATGTTTGATGTCAAGCATAATGCAAATTTTGTAAACTTGTAAGAATCTAATTTTGAAAATATATTTATTCTTATGATAATTTTAATAAAGATTTTATAATACACAGCTATGCCTATATAATTTCTTATATATCTAAATTAAAATATTGAATAGATATTTTTACAAAAATTCTAATTTTCAGAGAAGTATTATAATATCCCTCAATTATTTTATTAGAACTAATGAAAAATAATTAATCAAATACAATAATTATCTTAAATATAATTTGTAACATATTATTATATATAATATATTTAAAGCTTTTGCCATTTCAAATAAACATCGTTATTTTTATTTTTTAGAATACTTCAATATTCCCTCACCTCCGCATTCTCTCTCTATCTGATTATTACGTGGTTCAGGTTTACCTTCGACCGTTGTGGCATTGCAGCTACGAAAATCATCTTGACCAGTTGAGTGAGTGAGATTAGTTCAAGAAAATATCTTGCAATTTTGTCTGCGGCAGCGGCACCCATCTTCTTCTTTCCCTCCTTATTGAATCTGAGTCTCTTGATTAACAAAAAAAAAAATTCTAAAAAATATATGAATCCTTACCTAAACATTTCGTCGCCATGAATCCCGCCAAAATCTTAGCCAGAATCCCGACGCCGCTATTTTCTACTGAAACGAGGAGTTCAGGTCCCAACATCAAACGGGCCGTTTGTTTATATAAAAAAAACCCTTCTTTTGTGCCGACGAGATCAGCTCACGTACCTTATTCAGTTGGTAGAGTTGCATCCGATTTTAGTTCTGCTGGAGTTTCTGAAAATCGAAAGCCGGGGAGGTTGGAGATAATAGAGGAGAGTATAGAGAAGGTGATGTGATTCTTGATTGTTATTTTGGGGGTATGATGGGTTCAAATGTTGTTGCTGTATTCTTGCAGGTTATCTATAGATGCCGGTTCTTCGCAATACTTGCGGTTTGGGGGTCGCTCATTGGATCTTTTCTTTGTTTTTTCAAGGTGGGATTTTAAATAAGGCCTACTTATTAGTATATTTCTCGCTTTGATTGCATCTAGTTGCTGTTGTTACTATGTATGAAATAAATTGTTTTGATTCATATCATATATGCTTCCGATTGTTCAATACTTAATTGCAACCTGTGTAGATGTCATGTTCGAATGTTGATGCAGGCGCTTACCATTTTTAAACAATCTGCATCGTTGAACTAAAAGAAATTGATCATGTAACCATGTGCATCCAAAACAAAAACAGAATCGAATTATGGCTTCAATGGCCCTCCTGCATGCAGATGGGGCTCTATCTTTGGTAAAGGGGCAATCGATCTAGATTTGATGTTGGAATCTTTTGTGATGACGAAGTTATCACAAGAGGGTCTGTAAATAATTTTCACTTCAACTGCAACATGGAGGCAGTGAGTTTTGATTCATGAAATGGTGAGAAGTTCCACTTTGGACTAGGTGTAAGCTTGAAACGAACGTCGGTTTGATGGTTCATAGGAGGATTTGTGATGTAATATGATAGCTAACTTTGATGCAATACTTACTTGCTCAGCTGCTTGTGAATATGTCAATTAGCATACACAAAACATCAAATATAGAAGCTTCCTTTCCAATTAGATACTAGTATCTGAACCTGCCTGAGAGCTTTTCTGATATGAATGATCCTTCTATTCCGTTGACATTTATAAAAAATGACTGGTTACCAATTCTTCTGAAAATGCAGGGTTGTGTCTATGTTGTATCGTCGTTCCAAGACTATCTGCTGGACCGAGGGAAAGTGATTGCATCCCTTGTTGAGGCTACTGGTACAACTTCCGTCCTCTTCTTTTTTGTTTTTTTGTTTTTTGGGTATTCTGTGAGGTAGACATTCAAAACTGATCTCTTTAGTTTGATTTCACTCGCACCAAAGAACTCAATCAGGTTGTATTTGTTTGATGTTGGAAGGAAATCTAAGTAGTTAGGTGAGTGACTAATTTGAAGTTTTGAATTAATATGTGAAACACAGGGCCTAAGCTCCCAACTTTTAATTTACTAATTAACAGAAAATGTTACTGATTATTTTTTGGTTCCCTGGAGAGTTTTCATCAAAAATTGACCTCCCGGAGCCAGTCGACACGAAAATAATCACATAAGACAGAACATAGAAGCTAATGAAAAAGTAGAATGCTTCTTTCTTCATATACTGCTAACATTATGCATTATGTGCAAGTGTGTTGTTTGTGAAGTCTTTCATTTCATCTATGGCAGTTCCGCATCATTTTCGTTTTTCTATCTACCTCTGTATGATCCTGAAACATTTTAAATCCAATTAGATGTCTACCTTCTTGGAACTGTGATGTTGGTGTTTGGAATGGGGCTGTACGAGCTATTCATCAGTAATCTTGACAAAGCAAAATCCATGCCGGATGGAAGCGTCACCTATCGATCAAATTTGTTTGGGTTGTTCACCCTCAAGGTTCCTCATCTTCCTCTTCCTCTTCTTCTTCTTCCATTTTATTTAACCACCAACCATTATATAAATCAAAAAGATGTTTTTCCATGCATAGACATGCTGTTTCTTGTATCACCCACCATTCAAGATGAGGCTGATCAGCCATTGTTCCCTAATCATCTGACATCTTTATCAACACGAATCAGGAACGACCGCGATGGCTGGAAGTAAAAACAGTGGACGAGCTGAAAACGAAGCTGGGGCATGTTATAGTGATGCTTCTGCTGATAGGATTTTTTGACAAGAGTAAGAGAGCAGTCATACAGTCACCTTTGGATCTTCTTTGCTTCTCTGCATCAGTACTCCTGTGTTCCGGTTGCCTCTTCTTGCTCTCAAAGTTAACACATTAAACATCATTGTTTTCTGTTGTTTCACATAAGTTTTTGTCTTTACCACATGGTGCTGATTGCAAAGATTGTGATTTCCTAACGTATGTATGTTTCAAATTTATGTTTGATTCGTATAAATTTCATCACGTGAAATTCTTTATTATAACGTGATTTTGATATCAACTAACTCAGGGCTCCATGGACTTATGGCACGCTCGTTTGGGTCAAATTCCTCCTGAGTCTTTACTTCTTCTTAGCAAATTAGGTTTTATTTCTTTTTCTAGTCGTTCATTGTCCAGTAGTATTTGTCGTTCGTGTCAAGTTGTTAAAAGTACTAGGCTTCCTTTTCAACTTAATGAAAAACGCTCGTCGCATGTTCTTGATTTAGTATACTGTGATCTTTGGGGCCCTGCGCCTATTACTTCTTAATTCCAATTTTCGATACTATATCATTTTCGTCGATGATTTGGTCTATCAGTGTTAGTATATGAATCTAAAGTGAGACATATCTTTTCAAAAATAAATATCATTAAACCAAATTAATAATATAAAGATATGATATTAACCAAAGCATAATGCCTTATAATTTAATGGATATAATGTTCCCAAAACATAAGAGTTTAGAATATATAAATCTTAAAAACATCATAGAAAAAAATTGATTGCTTGAGAATATATTAGTAGTATTGTGTAGAAGGAAAAAATATATGAAAATTATTCTTCAGATAGAAAAACCCAAACTACATTATAATGTGCTATCTTTATTTTATTAATATTTGAATTTATTTCAATTTTATAATTAACTTTCAATATATTTATTATCTATTAAATACTGATTGCACTAATTAAAATTATATAACTAAGAACTTTGATTGAAAAATCATATTCTTCAATATTAAAAGTGAACTTTGACTATATAACTAATACAATTTTTTTAGAGTCGATTTATTGAATTTTGTGCTATTTGGTGCGAATCATTGAGTTTTTGTTTCGACCAAAATATTTCAAAGACTATCCCCATTCATGTTAATGAAATGGGAGTGTTGTCCCATTTTTTTTAGAGTAATTTTAAGTTGTACAGTGGAAATAATTTGTTTTACAGTAAGATTATATTTATCTAAATTGATGGTGATAGGTCAGTTTGGTTTGTTAAATATTAATTCGGTACTTAAGTCGAAGTATGCTTAGTGTCAGTTTCAGTTTATACTGCAACACTTGAGTGTTGAGTTTTAAAGATGAGTAAACTGACAAAATAAAAGCAATAAATAAGACAAATGTTACACTAGTTCGGACTCTAAAGGTCTTACATCAACTCTTCCGATATGAAGTCTGGAAATCAACTAAGATTAGGATTACACAGGCGCTCCTACGATCTATCGTTTGTCTGCGAATGCCTCGTCCATCGATCCACAAGCTCACTCGCTTGGTCCTTGCTCGTCCTTCTCTTCGTAGCTTCTTGGAGTGTGAGCATACCACGTAGCCTCCTCGTTGCCGGAATGAGGTGTTTGGAGTTTCCCCAAAACTATCAGTTTGGTGGCAAAAAGCCCGTAGAGTCAAAGTACAGAGTGTACTTGACTGTTGTAATCTTTTTTGGAGAAAAAGATTACCAAGATAACTCAAGAACTCGGGAGTTATGAGTCTTGCACTCACTAGAATGACTTATGAAAAAGCTTTAACAACCTCGAACGTTGAGTAGAAATTTTAGCAGCGTGTCATCTTGTTCATAAAATAGCATGTTTGGAAGTATGGAGTCCTGGAAGTCTTCGACTATTTATAGGCGTAGATCTTCAGATTTGCATCCATATATCTGTTAGAGACAGATTGGATCTTGTCAAATCAGATGTCTGTGTTGACTACTGTTGGGAATTATTCCTGGATTTTTGTTGTAAATCTCCCTTTAGATCAAATTGTAAAGGTTTTGTTGAATCAAAGCCTTAGTTATTTTGGTGGATCATTGCTGAAGTCTAGAATAGTCTAGCAACTCATTTGTAAAGTCCTGTTTAGGCTATATATCGAGTTGTAATAGATTAGAAGTGCTTGTGGAATTCAACAATTGAAACGAATGAAATCAGATTCCAAGCAACTTCGGAAGATTCTGGATGCTAGGAGTGTTCTCAGCAGTCAGGAAGATGTTGGCTGCTAGAGACGTTAGCAGACAGAAATGACTGCTAAGGAGGTAGTAGTCAAGTGCTCAGAAGAATGACTGTTAAGGAGTTGGTAGTCATATGCTGAAAGAAACGACTGCTAGGAATACTTGCTCAACAGTCAGAAGTAAAAAGATAGCAGAATGCTGAAGGAGTCAGCATTCACTAATAATCAGGAGATTGCTAGAAGTTGTAGCAATCAGGAATCAAGACTCAAAGTGTTGAATACGCAACCGCTGAGGAGTCAGCAGTTGGATACAAAGACAGACTGCTAGAACATCTCAATAGTCAAAAGGTCTAAGGACTTAGCAGAATGTTCCCAGCATTCTCCGAAAGAATGCTAAGCAAGGAAATATCCAGCAACTTCTCCTAAGACTCCCGTTCTGACAAAGAGTACAACCAAGGACACAAACTTTCCCGAAGTAGGTGAAAAGCACTGTACCAAGCCGGAAAGGACGGAAAAAGTAGCAACTCTATTGGAGAAAGAGAACATTGAGTCTAACGGGTCTGGAGATTCAAAAGTTTGAATCTCCAGATATAAAAGAGAAGTCCAAAACAAGAGAGAAGAACTACTACTACTACCACTACAACTGCTTCTACGATTCGAAAAAGATAATTATTGAGAGATACTCCCTCCGTCCCACCTCAATTGTCCCGCTTTCCTTTTTCGTCCGTCCCACCTCAATTGTCCCATTACTTAAAAATGCAACTTTTTCACACTCAACAATAAAATATTAATTCCACTCAACTTACTTTACACTCACACTCCTTGGTTATTGTGCCCAAAGTCACCGGGACAATTCAACCGGGACGGAGGGAGTAACTTTTACAAGCGAAGCAAAGCAAAGCGAAAGAGTAGTCAGTTGAGAGCACGTTGAAGAGACAAGAAGAATTTTAAGCTCTCAACAAAAGTGTCACACATTGAATATCTGACACTGCATTCAAGAAGAGATTCCTTGGCTTTGCTCAAGAATCAATCATTGGGATAACTTCCATCATCGGAAGCATCCAGCAGTCACATCTCTAAAAAGAGATTGACTAAGACAGGCTGCTGCCAAAAACCCACAGAAGAGTTCAGGAAGGAACTTAAAAGCTTCCATTACAGCGACGATAAGTTTTACGAAGGTGTCGCCCTTGACTTAGCCACAACTGTCAAAAGATAAGATAATGGAGGATAGCTTTGTAGTGGCTGGCTCGAAAGCTCACCACATGCTCCAAGTGACCGACAAATCCTTGTACTTTCATATATCTTTTTAGTGGAAATTCTCAGTGTTCGACTGAGGAGGGGACGTAGATCTTAAGGATCGAACCACAATAAATCATGTGTTCATGTTACTGTTTTATGGTTTCTACCATTGATTTAAAACCTAGCAACCTCAAGTTGCTAGTGTATATCTGAAACAATCTTAACTCCAACTTTAAGCTAAACATTTGAAAATGAACTAAGTGCAAGATAACTTGAATATTCCGCTGCATTTGTTAAATAGTCTTCCGCTGTTTAACGCGACTCTGATTAGGGACCAACAACTACAACAATCGGCGGGTAGGTGGTGCTTTTTCAGAGATCCTGCTCCGCTATTTCTGACACAGACAATGGTTGTTCACCTTTTTGTCAGAAGAGCAGTCTGTCAGTCCGAGGAATCTTGGACTGGTAAGTCTGAGGTATCAAGACTGAAGTCTTGGGCTTGTAAACTTTAAGGAATCTCTAATCCTTAAAGTTCGTACTTGTTATTACATTCCTCTGGACAATTTCTTGTCTCTTTGCATCGGAATGGGACTTAGTGATCCATGTTGATATCCCAATACTTGCAAGTTCATGCTTGGTGACGTAATGAATCAGTATATGCTCGGTCCCATACTGGTAAGTTTGGTATCCTGGACTGATAAGACCATACTGGTTAGTCCCGTACTAGGTATAGTCCAAACTTGTTAGTCCAAACCAGACTTGTGAGTTTGGTTTGAACATTATTCTGTTGAATCTTGCGCATCCCAGACTGATTCATCAGTCTGATCCTCAGATCAATTCTAGCTTACAACTCGATAAAAAACCTATACAGGGTTCTTACATTTTAGACCTTACCGAAACTAAACTCGAAACAAACTAAGATGATTTTTACCTACTTTGACCCACCAAAACAACATAATATAATAAAATTTCTAACAGGGAGTCATGTTTGTTATGACCCCAAAATGAACAAGCCCATTTTTTAGGCCCATCAAATAAGAAAACCCAAAAGAGAAGACATAGAAGATATTTTAAATCATCCAAGATAAATTCTTCGGTCTCACAAGCTAGAAGATCGAGCTACCTGGTTTCGTACAGACCGAGTTAAATTTTGTTCGAGCTATGTGGCTCGAATTTGGTAAAAGAGCTCAAACTCGATAAAAGAGCTAAAATGTTCGAGCTGCACCAAAATGAGGAAGGAATCAGCTCGTTATGAAAAAATGTGTCCGTTCGAAGAACTAGTTCAGCTGAAGCATTATGACTCTTCATTCAGAGTCACCTTCTTGTATTTGCTTTCTATAAATAGGAGTGAAATTATGATACACAGACACATTGAGTTCAAGCAATAAATACAACAATAAAAGCAAAGTATTCAAATTCTACTTTCTATCAAGCATTTACTTCAATTATCTTGTGTACATCTGTTTCCATTTATTTAGTACTCTTATTTTAAATAGCTACATAAATTTCCGCCATTAACAATTGGCGCTAGAAGGATGGCCATTTAAGAAAAAAAAATACAATGGAATGCCAGAGTAACAACAACAACAACACCAACCAGCCGATTGGACATGTAGTTTTCCGAAGTGCGGCCGAGCTCAAACGCCGAGAGGATGAGCTTCAAAATCTCCAAGAGGAAAATAGGAGGGTAACAGTAGAAGCCGAGGCTCTTCGGCGACAGCTGGCATTAGTCAACAATGAAGAGCAAAATGAAGCTCAGTCGAGAAGCAGAACTCCTCGACTGGAAGATAAGGACGAAGAGCCCCGCCCAAATAACTCGGAGGGAGAAGCTTCCCGAGCCCGCCAGTACCTCGGCGGCGACTGAAGACACAGAATCCCGGGAAAAAAAAATTGCTCGAGAAACAACTTGAGCAAATGCATAAATTTATATTTTTAATCCCCGGAGCACCCACTCCACCGAAAAAGATACCGCTGGACAGCTACGCCGAGTCTCTGTTTACTCAAAGGATCTCAGCCGTGCAGATCTCCTCCCGATTCACAATGCCGAGCATCAAGGCATACGACGGGAAAACTGACCCAGATGAATTCATAATACTCTACAAGATGAAGATGCAGACCACGGTGATTCCTGATCACCAACGCGAAGCTTGCATGTGTAAGAGTTTCGGGGCATGTATGGATGGACCAACCATGCAATGGTTCATGCACTTGACCCCAAGTTCAATCTCTTCGTTTGCCGAGTTGAACAATTCTTTTGTTCAACATTTTTCCAGCAGACGAAGAGCCCCAAAAAGGTCGGACGACCTCTATTCAATCGTCCAAAGAGAAAACGAATCCCTTCAAGACTTCTTGAAGCAATTCAATTCGATAAAAGTAAATATACCGAACTGCCTCGAGGAAATGACAGTTTCGGCATTTAAGAAGGGCCTCAGAAGAAACTCGAATCTCTTCTGGAAGTTGGTTAAGTACCCATGCTCAACCATGGCCGAAGTATTATCACGGGCCGAAGCCCGAATCTGGCAAGAAATCGAAGAAGAAAACTTCGGTCGAAGAAGCAAAGGGAAGGCTCCGGCAATCCAGTCCAATAGGAAAGTAGAAGCTTGGGCCAATAATCGATACCAGCCGTATCCTGCTCGAGCCAAATCATCAAAGCAGGGGATGAAGGTGGTATCCAACACCCCTCAAGAGGAGCAAAAAATACCTCTCCGAACAGCTGTTCGAGAGATGTAAAAAATTGGAAACGAGGTCCGATGGCCTAGGTAGATGATGACAAATCCCGAACTTAGGGATATATCCCTCTATTGCGACTTACATCAAGATCAAGGCCACAAAATCGAGGACTGCCGAGACCTCAAGAGGGAAGTCGATCAACTTTTCGCCGAGGGACTCCTAACGTGTCCGAAGCCCGCAGACAAGAGAAGGGTTTGGACAAGAAATAAGAAAAATGGTCGAGGTCAAAATTCGAGGAACAAAACCCCGGCCACGGGAGCTAATCAACAGTCGCTCCCCGAGGAGCCGAAGCAACTAGAAATTGAGAGGGTTATCAACATTCTCACCGGCGGCTCCTCAATGACAGGCTCCTCTCGGAGCGCGGCCAAAAAACATTGCCAAGAGATGAGGAATAAACCCATACAACAAGTCGAGGCGTCCCCCCTCGAGGTCTGTTTTGGAGCCGAAGACGAGATCGAAGCTCGTCATCCTCATGATGACATGATGATGCACTCATCATCACTTAAATGATCGTAAATTGCCAGGTCAAGAGGGTTCTCGTTGACACTGGCATCTTCTCGAACGTCATTTTCCTCAAGACGCTTTGGGGTATGGGAATCTCAAAGAGAAATATTGTCGACAACCCAATCACGCTCGTTGGGTTCAGCGGGAAAAGGTTGAATTCGCTCGGTGAAGTAACACTACCAGTGTTTGCCGAAGGTTTAAATTTACCAACTCGTTTTCAGGTTGTCGATGCCCCCTCCACATACAATGTTTTGGTTGGTCGACCTTGGATACACGCGATGAAAGCGGTACCGTCTTCCTATCACCAAATGATAAAATTTCCCACTCCATGGGGAGTTCGAACTATCAAGGGTGATCAGTTGGCTTCGAGGAGTTGTTATGAAATTACACTTCGGACAGTTCACATGGTCGAAACCGAACAAATAGAAGGAAGTTCAGAAATCCCGATCAATCTCAACCATCCTGCTCGAACAACTTTCATCGGGGAAAGGTTGACGAGCAGCGATGAGAAATATAAACTCTTCTCGTTCATAACCAACGAAACTTTGCATTCTCGCACTCTAATATGCCGGGAATCAACCCCTCGGTCATTTCACATAGGTTGCATGTCGATTCAAAATTCAAACCCGTGAAGCAAAAACAAAGGAGATTTGCACCAGAACGAAACGAAGCGATCGGTGAAGAAGTTCAAAATTTACTTAAGGTGGGATTCATTCGAGAAGTACGATATCCCGAATGGCTGGCGAATGTGGTCGTCGTAAAAAAGAAAATTGCCAAAAATCGAGTTTGTGTGGACTACACGGACTTAAATAAAGCCTGTCCGAAAGATCCATTCCCTCTCCCGCATATTGACAGACTAGTCGACGGTACTGCAGAGTTCAAGGTCATGAGCTTCATGGATGCTTTCTCGGGATACAATCAAATTAAAATATATCCCCCAGACGAAGAAAAAATGGCCTTCATGACAAACCAAGGGATTTACTGCTATAAAGTCATGCCCTTCGGCCTTAAAAATGCTGGTTCGACCTACCAAAGATTAATGAATTGCATGTTCGAAAACCAAATCGGTCGAACAATGAAGGTATATATAGATGACATCTTGGTTAAGTCAAACTCGTTCGATGATCACCTTCAGCATCTGACCGAAGCCTTTCAAATATTGAATAAGTTCAACATGAGGTTGAATCTGGCAAAATGCATCTTCGGTGTCTCGTATGGAAAGTTTCTCGGTTACGTAGTAAGCCGAAGGGGGATCGAGGTTGATCCACTTCAAATAAAGGCAATCCATAATATTCAACCACCGAGTAACATGAAGGACGTGCAACGAATGATCAACAAATTAGCCGCAATCAGCAGATTTGTGGCTTGATATTCAGATAGAACGAGCCCTTTCTTCTCTCTACTCAGGAAGGCAAAGAAATTCGAATGGACCCTGGAATGCGACGAGGCACTCGCTTCTATAAAATAATATTTGACTAAACCACCGGTCTTGGTGAAAGCTGAATATGGAGACGAGCTACAATTGTACACGGTTGTCTCCAAAAAAGCCATAATTGGCATCCTCATCCGAGAAGTAGATGGAAACCAACACCCCATCTACTATGTAAGCCGAACACTCCTCGACTCGAAACACAGTATCCGACTTTGGAAAAGCTCGTCATTGCCTTGGTCATGGCCTCAAGAAAATTGAGGCCATATTTCGAATCACACCAAGTGAAGGTTATCTCGTCATTCCCGATTCGACATGTTTTACCCAAACCAGACCTATCTGGTAGAATGATGAAATGGGCTATTGAGCTTGGGGGCTATGGTCTGCAGTTCGAACTAAGGAATACCATAAAATCCCAAATATTGGCCGACTATATAGCAGATTACACACCCGAGTTACAAGTTATGGCCGAGATCGAATTTGGTTCTACCTCAAATAGCACAGAATTCTGGACCCTCGCTATAGATGGTTCCAACAATTCTAGGGGGAGTGGAGCCGGGATATTACTTGTGTCTCCTGAGAAATAGGTAATTGAAAGGGCAATACACTTCGAATTCCGAACAACAAACAACATAGCAGAATACGAGGCGCTGATTGTCGGGCTACATTTAGCGTTGGATCTCAAAGTACGGAAGTTGAAAATAGAATCCGACTCACAACTTGTCGTCAACCAAGTACGAGGTGAATTCCAAGCACGGGATGCTAGAATGCTAGCATACCACGAGCTAGCAAAGGAGCTCGAATTCAAATTCAATTTGGTAGAAGTCTCACATATACCTCGAAAGGAAAATTCGCACGTAGATGCATTAGCAAACTTGGCCGCGGCTGCAAGTTCGTTTGGAACTCGAACTATACCAATGACAGTTGCACTTTGGCTGGCCACAAGAGATCGTGAGCTCGAACCAATGGAGGTGTGTCCAACGGTAAGAGCTCAAGAATCATGGACGTCTCCAATCATAAAATATCTAACTAACGAAGCTCTCCCGCAATCAATAACCAAAGCAGCTCGGTTATTACGAAGGGTGGCTCAGTTCTCCATCCTGGATGACCAGCTTTATAAGAGATCCTTTCAAGGACCTTTACTTAAATGTGTATCCGAGGCAGATTGCACCTCGTTGTTGGCCGAAATTCATTCTGAAAGTTGTGGGAATCATTCAGGCTCTCGAAGTCTAGCACACAAAACAATAACAGCGGGATTCTATTGGGCGAATCTAAAAAAGGATGCCGAGGAAGTTGTTCGAAAATGTGACAGTTGTCAGAGGTATGCGAATTCAATGCACTTGCATGCCAAACCCCTCCATTCGAACACCCCGGCTTGGCCATTTTGTCGATGGGGAATCAACATCGTGGGAAAATTACCAAAGGCAGCAAGTCAAAAAGAATACTTGGTGGTTGCTATTGACTCCTTCACCAAATGGGTCGAAGCCGAGCCTCTCTCCAGAGAACGAAACACCGAGATGATTAACTTCTTGTGGAAAAACATAATCTACCGATTCGGACTACCTCGGGAAATCATTACCGATAATGGGCAACAATTCACTAGCAAGAAGTTTAAAGATTATTGCGAGACAATTGGAGCTCGGCTTTTGTTTTCAACACCAAGGTACCCCGAAGCAAATGGTTTGGCTGAATCATCTAACAAAACAATCATCAATATTCTAAAGAAAAAACTCTCGGCCAAAAAACCAGCTTGGGTCGAAGAACTACCAGCCGTATTATGAGCATACCGAACCACATACAAAACCGCCACAGGGGAATCACCTTTCTCTTTTGCATTCGGAGTCGAGGTCGTATCCCCAATCAAAGTAATTCAGAGAAGCCCGAGAGTCGAAATGTTTGATGAAGAGCAAAACAAAGAAAAACTCTTCGATTTACTCGAGTTGCTCGATGAAAAGAGGATGGAGGCTTCGGGATGAATGACCAGACTTCAGAGAAGTGTGGAGAAATTCTACAACAAATCAGTTCGTCTAAGCTCATTCCAAGTCGGGGATTGGGTTCTTCGGCAGGTCTTCCAAAATACTCAAGAACTAAATGCCGGTAAACGAAAGCTGAGTTGGGAAGGTCCCTACGTCATCGATTTGGTGGTCGAAAAAGGTGCTTATCGACTTCGAACTCCGGAAGGGAAAACTGTCCCAAACGCATGGAATATTAAGTACTTGAAAAAGTATTACTTCTAGCTCGAACTCATCAGCTCGGATCAAGCTCTTAATCATCTCGAATAATGACATTCGACTAGTGTTTGTAAAAACCTAAATCGGATCAAGTCCTGTTTAGAATTGAGTCGATCTGAGTTGTTTGCGTTTAATGTTAAATGACTTCGGCTATTAGCCATGTACGAGTGTTTGAATAATTTCAGATAGTTCGTCTCTAGTTTCTTTTCTACTCAAATTATTTGGATTTCTACAAGTTAGAAAATAAACGAAGTCAAACAGATTGCAAATCAGATAAAGAAAGAACAATAAATCATCGGATTAACAGAAATTACAGAGTCAAACATCAAAATAAAAAGTTGTTTTGTAACAAGTTTCAAACATTCAGAAGAATTCAAGGGTTGGGGTTCGGCTGCTCTTGGTTGGCCTGGTTCGGGTCGATTCGCTCCTCCCGGTTTAGCTCGTCTCTCTCCAAATTGTCCTCCAAATGCTTCGAGAAGGTTTCGTCATCAGGATTCTCTTCATCTTCAGAACCCTCAGAAGCGACTGGAGTTGAATATATAAATCCAAGATCGAGCTCGGGATACTTCTCCGCCACAACCACCTTCACTTTCTTGCGAATCATCTCCTCCATCATGTTGAAGGTGGACGTGCCGGAAGGAGTGGCCATTAGCTGAGCAAGGTTCAGACCCTCACCAGTAGTTCGAGCCAACTCCAGAGCGTTCTTCACCTCCACCACCTCGGCCTCCAACTTCTGCTCGGTCTCAATACGCCGTTGGACCTCGCTCGTCAACTCCTCCTTGACCTTGTCGGTGTGGTCCCTAGCTCGGGCCAATTCTTTGACTGCCGACCGTCGGTCCCTAATCAATTGCTATACTAAGTCTTGTAAATTTTTAAGGTTCGCAGTGGCAACCGACAGATCGGAGACCAATTGATAACGCTCTTCGAGGATCTCATTTCGTTCCTTCTCAGCTTGAGCAAAGTCCTTGCGTTCGTCTCGGAGACTTCGGTAGCAGTGCTCGTAATCCTCAACCATCCCGCAAAACCCCTGAGAAAAATCTGTTAATTCAACATAAGAGAATTTGCCAAATCGGTATATATATATATATATAAAAGAAGTAAAAAAGTCGAAGTATTTGACTTACCAAAATGGAATTACGAGCATTCTCAAGGAAAGATACACAAGCTAGGGCTCTAGTCGGCCAAGGTGGTCCCGCGAAAAGCATGTCGACATAGGTATGAAAAGTGGCAATGGATTTCGACCTCTTTCGCCGATCAGCTTTGGTCTCCTCGTCGTCTCCGACCACCTCGTGGCCCTTCCCTGGATGACGCTCAGTATCCCGATCCACCAGTTTGGATCCCGTCAAATCCAAGATCTCCCTGGTATCTTCTCGAGTTTTCTTGCGCCTCTCAAGAGGCTGATCATCAGTCTCCTCGGAATTCACCGGGGCATGATCTGGCTTATCTTTCTGAGTCACTAGGGCAACGGTCGAGGTACCAACATTTTGGTCTCTTTTTCTCGAAGTCTCGGCGTCCTTATTTTTTGTCCGAGCAGCATGCAGGCCCTTGTCTTGCTGGGCAGTCTCTCTCTTCTTCTTCTTCGTCCTCTTCTGCAATTGTTCCTATTCGAACCTCAGCAGATCTTCTAGAGTTAGTCTTTCCATCGGGTCATCGATGTCGTGGATGCTAAGAGTACGATGCCTGTGAAGCAATTCGAATTGTCATGGCTTGTGTTGATATGCTTTTCGTATTCTTTCCTCCTCAGCATCAGAAAGGATCGGTCGCTTCTGTCCTGGAAAAAAGAACAACATTATTAGTTCGGCAAAAAAGAAGATAAAAATAGAGAAAAATAGACGTACGATCTGTAGTTCGAACTACTCCACTCAGACCAGGGTAGTCACTCGGAATTTGAAAGAAAAAGAATTCTTGGAGTTCGACTTGGTGCCGAGGACCATCGGGCTTGGATTTTTCGAGCGTTTAGAAAAGAAGTAGTAGTCTTCTCTGCCCATGGAAATCAAGTTATACAAAGAGTTCCATTCTCGAATAGTCGGCTCTTCGAGCCCGGTATCTCGAAAGATCAGATAAGTTCCGAGCATATGGCACCAGGAGATAGGGGAGAGTTGAATAGGGGCAATGTTGTATTGTTCGATGATTCTATGAAGAAAGGATGAAGGGGAAGACAAATCCCGAATTGAAACACTTGAGCGGAAAATGCCATGAACCCGTACGGCAGACGATGAGCTCGGTCGTCCTCTCCAGGAGCAATGGCATTTAGCCGAACTGAAAGATCGTATTTCTTGAACAAGCCATCCAACTTCGACTGATCTAGGTCTGAAGGAATTTCTTTTAATGACCCCTTAATGATTTGGTCGTATAGAGGGGGGAAATACCGGGGGCTAATCCCGAAGATATTTCCAAGGAAAAAGGGGGGCTAGATTGTTCGGCTTCTTCGTCTCTATTTTTCTCCTCGAACTCATGGTGTTCGGCCAATCCCGAAGGTTGGGGATCTTCTCGGCTCAGTTGACCACTACTGACCTCGGTATCCTCGCTAAAGTTTGAAGCAGTATCCCTACCGTTCGAACCACTACTGCTAGAACTACTCATGATTTAAGGAAAATAATTCGGACAAGAAAAGACTAACCCTTGATCAGAAACTTGAGGAAGTTTGGTGGAATACTTGGTCCGAGAAGGCGTTCCGAGGCTGATTGTGAAATAAAATATTAAGCGTATTTATAAACGAATATGCCTCGTTTTTTATGAAAAACTTATGAGTTCGACCAATCGGGGGGAGACACATGGCATTTTTTAATTTTGAAATTCAAATAATTCCCGCTCGGAGGAGCCCAACCATCTCTTAAGGTTGAGCTCGAACTCGGTTATATCATGAGCTCGAGCTCGATTATATTACGAGTTCGACCAAGTTAAATTTTTTTAAGTAATAATCTGAACATGGGAGTTGATCGATCCTTATCTCAGTTCGAACACAAAAGTTGTTCGGTCTTTATTTCAGTTCGAACATGAAAGTTGTTCGGACGTAAAGCGAAAGCTTTTTCTAGGCAAAGTGAGCCCTCGGCTAGGGTCAGCCCATTTTATCCGAGGAACTTAGGATATCGAAGTCATAGATTCTTCTGTCCGCAAAGTTCCTCGAAGACTATGAAACCGGAACGATAGCCCAAGAAACAGCTAGGGTGTTTCGGCATAGTATTCCCAAGGGACCCGGGGTCGCTCCCCGTCTGATTTGTGAAAATAATTCGCATTTCAGTATTTAAATCCTGCAAAATACAATTTGCAGACAGGTCGGGCCTAGCCAACCGCGGACTCAGGGATAATCGTAAGTCGAACTATTAGCTTCGCAGTTACCCCAAAATATATATATAAAAAAACATTCTTAAACTTCGTCGAGCTATGCCTCACGATACGAGAATGATCTTTCTCCTGAACATCTCCGAGCCACGGTTCGGAGTAGGGAAAAATTGTCTCTTCTTTGATTTGTTACAGGAAAGTATCTCATTATAAAATGAGATGCCAGTTACTTCGGCTTCGCCAAACGTTGAAGCAGTTTGGACGAGAGCCGGGGGGCTATTGTTATGACCCAAAAATGAACAAGCTCATTTTTAGGCCCATCAAAGAAGAAAACCCAAAAGAGAAGACATAGAAGATATTTATAAATCATCCAAGATAAATTCTTCGGTCTCACAAGCTAGAAGATCGAGCTACCTGGTTTCGTACGGACCGAGTTAAATTCTGTTCGAGCTATGTGGCTCGAACTCGGTAAAAGAACTCGAACTCGATAAAAGAGCTAAAATGTTCGAGCTGCACCAAAATGAGGAAGGAATCAATTCGTTATGAAAGAACGTGTCCGTTCGAAGAACTAGTTCCACTGAAGCATTATGACTCTTCATTCAGAGTCACCTTCTTGTATTTGCTTTCTATAAATAGGAGTGTAATTATGATACACATACACATTGAGTTCAAGCAATAAATACAACAATAAAAGCAAAGTATTCAAATTCTACTTTCTATCAAGCATTTACTTCGATTATCTTGTGTACATCTGTTTCCATTTATTTAGTACTCTTATTTCAAATAGTCACATAAATTTCCACCATTAACAATGTTTATTTGACAAATTATTTTTGTTAATAAAAAAAACATAAAACATATGGAGTTATGAATGATTACTTTAGTGTGTTGAACCACTTTTAGGTTTACAAAGTCATGAATCAGTCATCCAGTCATTTATTGCCATTTGATAACATCTAATTGGATGAATAAATTTTTATGCACAATAAAATTAATTCTTTAATATTATCGATAATGATAAATTAAAAATATACCAAAAGTTATAATTTTTTTTCTCTATAAATTGAATTTAATATTGATATATTTCTACATCAAAATTAAAACTCTCTATTCTACACTCATTTCTTATCATGATATTTGTAATTTACTACTAATATGAATAAAAACATTTAAGTGTGCTATAATTACTACAATTATAAATTTAAAATATAAAATAATTTTTATATATTTCTGTTAAATATATTAAATTTAATAAAAATTGATATTCATAATATATATTAAAAAAATTAAAAAGAAAATATAATTTAAGTTGAGTTGGGTTGGGTTATTAATGAAAGTGGAAATTGAATGGGATCGTGACTTTTTTTTGAAAGAAAAGAAATTCACTAGATTAAGATGAATCAAACTTCGTTACATTCACCAGCCAATCTGGAAAATTGTCTCTCCAAATCATTTGACTGGGAAGATGAGCAGCAAACTTAGCTAAGAAATGCACCGCAAGCGTGGCATTCCTATATGCGTGGCACGTCCCAAGCAGAAAACCAGAGGGTGCTGATTTAAGAATTTGATGTGCTTCATCAGGAAGGAATTTTGAAAGTTCAGTAGCCTCTGTCAATAACCGAACTGTAGTGATGGAGTCGGTGAAGATGGTGATAGGCGAGATATTTTCCCCCAAACAAAATCCAAGTCCGTGGATAACAGCAAGAATTTCCGCATCACAAACCGTATCCGTTGGGGCGAGAGGACAAGCCAAGGCTGCAACAATGTTATGCCCCCACTCCAAATTCCCTTTCGTTGGGTTGAAACTTGCATCGACATCAACTCGAAATGTTCAAGTTTCAGGTGCTCTCCATGAATGCTCCCCAAGTTGAACTCCCATAGGATTGACAATATGAATTCCAGCTCTAGCTTCCTGGGAAACTTGCCAAAACATAAGCCCCTGCTCTTCTGAGATTTGCTCGAGAAAATTCATCTTTTCATGTTTACCACTACAAATGGATCGCCAAACCATCCGAAGTAAAATGACCCAAAGTTCAAAATCAGATTTTTGAAAACATTTATGCACATGCTCTCCAATCTCTTTGAAATCCAATAACTTACATTGTTTGAGATGGTGCGAGAATCGGCTTTCTTTCCACACTCTATGGATCTTTTCACAGAAGATAAGACAATGCTCTGTAGTGGCCTTATGCATTCCACATTGCATACATATCCCAGTAGTAGGCACATGATGTCTCAGCAAATTAATCTCAACTGGGATAAAATCTTTTAGGGCGCGCCAAAAAAATATTCTCACTTTCGGTGGAACTTTTAGAGACCAAACAAGCTCTTTCCAAAATCTTTCATCGTGTGACGTTGAGTGGGTTGGTGAATCATAAAAACCGATCTCCGCCAGGTATCCTGACTTGACCGTGTATTGTCTTTTTGCCTCAAAGCACCAGTACCGTTTATCTTCTCCAGCATTGCTGTCAATTTTAACTCTGGAAATTGCTGCTGCCTCATATGACCAAAACAGTTGTTCAAGCTTTCCCGGGTCCCATTGTCTTGTAGGGTTTTCCCGTGAACCGAATCACCAAAACCAAACTGAACCGGATCGATCTATGGATATTGCTCATAATTAAAATTCTCAAAACCCTAGCATGCTCCTATGAATTTAATACGAAGAATTGTGGATTGAGGAATTACCGTTATTCCGTCGAGTCTGATCCGATCTTTTGCGTTTGAATTCCAAATTCCAATTCAACCACGCAATTCGATTTTATCTGCGGAATCAGAAATTAGAACCCTAATTTCTTAAATAAAATCAAAAATAAAGAAAAGAAAGAAATATGATTTCTGTTCTCCAGATCAGATCTTCAGGGCTGTGTCCCGGTGCTGGTCAGATCTACTACTGGTGAGGACTCCGTAGATCTGTGGCTTGAGCAGGACCAGAATCGAAATTCTCCTCCCTCTCTATTCAGGATCGGCGCCCCTCTCTCTCTCTCCTTAGGGTTTCAACTGATTTGTATCTTATGAAAAGTGGCTTGGGTTTCAGAGAGTGAGAGGTCTATTTATAGACCTAGGGTTATAAAACCCTAGTGGGCTCCTGGGCTCAATTCAGCACACTTATTGGGCCAGACCTGGGACCTAATGCAAATAATAAAGTGGGCCTATAAATTAATTAATTCACATGTCCACAACCCAGGACACAATTAATTAATTAATATTAATTCTTTTTCACCACAGAATTAATATTGACCTACCCCTTTATTACCACGTTATGAGAACGGGTTGTATTAATTGAGAATCCCCATATTTAAGGTTACCGGACATCCATTAATTAATCAGAGCCTCTGACAAGCTCTAACTACAATTAATTAATATCTTATAATTCCTGAGTAGTACCACTCAAACCATATCACTCGTGCCTGAACTTAATCAGCCTGCAGGACTTTAGCACGATGAATGTTATTGAGCTCCTCAGGGAATGTCCCCATCCTATTACTCGGATATGGTTACCTAAGTCCAGTCTCAGGCGGTACTACACGAACTGCTGTTACCCAAGATGCGGATATACGAGCACGTTACTTAGGCTCTCCACCATGGCAAGTCAAAGCAACAGTCAACCCGTGCAAACCCCTGAACCTTCGTTAGGGTTTGGACTCAATCAATATAACAAGATCTTTTATTCGCTGAAGTCAGACAGACGAATATATCTCACTGCGGTCCATCAATACGCCAGCTCTGCGTACCAGCATGTCAAGTAACCAAGACAGACTACTTATTTCGACAATGCCGCAGCCATCCGGACAGACGTATCCTCATACGCTGTCTCGGCTGTGATCAGGTTTATGTCTCACTAGGTCAAGTGATCATACTGTCTTCTGTGATCTACAACACGCCGTATGATCGTCCCTATCGGTGAGACAAGAGGATACCATTGTTCATACATGTACGATTGTTAACAGATAGGAGAAATAAACCGTTGTATACTCATTGTAATAAATGCTTTCAGTATACAAAACCCATCATGTCTTTCCAAGTTCAACAAGTCTGCAACACGGATCAAATGGTTTTCATTCACCTCTTTAGAAAGTGTACCATGAGCTAGATCTGGGATCCATGCATCCTGGAAAGCTTTAATATTATTCCCTGTTCCAACCTTCCATTTCAGACCCTTGGCGATTAAGGTTCGGCTCCAAGCGAGTGATCTCCTAACAAAGGATGCTGCTCTACCCACCCGTGCTGCCATGATATCTCCGTCTCTGAAGTATCTAGCTTGGAACATTCTAGCAACCAAGGACGTAGTGTTATTCATCAATCTCCAGATTTGTTTTGCCAACAAAGCTTTGTTAAAACACTTAATATCCCTGAAACCAAGTCCGCCCCCCACTTTTGGCTTACACAACTGGTCCCATTTTGCCCAATGCATTCTTCTATGGTTTTCTTCATCTCCTTACCAAAAAGTCGCGCACATTCGATTGATATCATTACAAATTGAATCAGGTAGGCGAAAGCATGAGAGAGTGTAAGTAGAGATAGCTTGAACAATGGCTTTAAGGAGAATTTCTTTCCCTCCAGCTGAAAAAGTCATGTTCTTCCAGTTTGAAAGTTTCTTTTGAACCCGATCTCGGACATAGCCAAACTGAATTCTTTTTTGTCGAGTGGAGAATGTCGGAAGTCCAAGGTATATATTATGCCCTTGTACAATATTAATCTTAAGCACCTGTCTCACCATATCTGTATCAGCTTGGTTAATGCCCGGGCTAAATGTCACTGCAGATTTGTCAAAATTAATCATTTGGCCCGATGCTCTTTCGTAAATCTCCAGACACTTCTTGATTGCAGTACATCCTCCCAAAGTTGCTTTAAAGAAAATGAGGCTATCATCTGCAAAGAAAAGGTGCGAGATAGAAAGTCTCCCCGGATCGATAGGAATACCAGTGAACAACCTTGTGCGCTCATAATCATGAAGCATGGATGAAAGGCCTTGTGCACAAATTGCAAAGAGAAATGGCGAGAGAGGATCTCCTTGCCTTAATCCCCTTGACGGGTTGATATGCCCAAAAACACGGTTATTCAAAATAAAAGAAAACGAAACTGATTTAACGCACCTCATAATAAGCATGATCATTCTTTCAGGAAACTTCAGCTTATATAGGAGTGCCTCCAAAAAAGACCATTCAACTCGATCGTAGGCTTTGCTCATATCAGAGGGCAACAAAACCGGTCTTTCTTTTCTGTCGTCGCAGCCAATGGATACACTCAAACCCAATCAACACATTATCTGTGATCAATCTTCCAGGAACAAAACCACTTTGAGCTTGGTCGATAATTGTTGGGATCACCTTTCTCAGCCTAATAACAATTGCCTTTGAGACAATCTTATAGCATGTATTACACATATTAATTGGTCTGAAATCTTTCATCCTCGTAGGTTTACTGACCTTTGGGATTAGTGCAATTATTGTCTCATTCCGTTGTTCCATGGATGCTCCTTCATTAAGAACTTTCAGGATTTCCTTTGTCATGAACTCCCCAATTGCTGGCCAAAATTTCTGATAGAACCATCCTGTAAATCATGTATATGTGGAGGTGACATAAATTATATTTTATTAAAGTTTGAGTTAGATTGGGGTTGTGAATGATAGTCAAATCATTTCAATTAGACAAACTCGTTGATTTCGAATTGGATTAACATATACTCCTTCCGTCCCAGCTTAATTGTCTTATTTTCTTTTTTCGTCTGTCAAGTTCAATTGTCCCATTACTAAAAAATATAATTTTTTCACATTCAACAATAAAATATTAATTCCACTCAACTTATTCTATACTCACACTCCTTGGTTATTGTGCCGATCAACCCGAGACAATTAAGCCGAGATGGAGGGAGTATATTATATCCTAAATTCATAATTATTCATTTTTGAATTAGGTCTGCGTACTATCAATTTAGGTAACATTGAATCAATGAATTATCGAGTTGTTCTAAATCAAAATGTCTCCATTAATTTATTCTCATACGATAAGTAATCGAGAAAACTAATTTTAACTAAATTAATGGCACAATAATCTAATTTTAACCAAACATTAATAAATATTCTTATCTAAAAAAAACCACAGGTACTTAACTCAAATAATTTATTTCAATTATTATAATTTATAAATATTAGAACTGTTAGCAAACCGACTTTTAGATAAGCTGGCCCACTATAATTACGAGAAATTTGTCGAAGGGAATCAATTAGCTTTTTTCTCTGTTAAGACTTTGGGAGTTTACATGTATATAAGTAATCTCAATATATAATGATAAAACTATAATCTTGTGTAATTGTTTTCTTATGTTTTTTAGATCTTTTTTATGAAGATCTTGTATCTTTTGATATCTATTTTCCTTCTATTTAAATGGTTGTATAAATTAAGCACCATCTGTAAGATTATATAATTAAAAAATTATCTCTACATGGTATTAGAGCAAAAAAAAATTATTTTAATACGAAATTTCGATATTGATTTTCCTTTCCAAAATTTTTCTAAAAGGAAAAAAAATGTAAATATGTAGGGTGGGGAGTGCGGACGAATTAATTGCTATAATAAATGTTGATGTGATATCTCGAAACTGATTTATTCCCAACATCGATGCTTCATATTTTCGTTTATATACAATTTTAATTTTAATTGGAAGTATATGCGTTATTTAAAGAATAAAGTTATAGAAATTTATTATAAATATATTTATTTGATGAATATTACTTAACATATACTCTAAAAATATATATTTTATTTCTGGGAGAGTAGGGAAATTTATTCAATGTTTCACAAATTAGAGAATGTTATTCTAATTTTTTTTTCAATAAAAAATTATATTATAAGGTATATTTTAATTTATAAATTAAATTCTCAAATGTGAACTCAATTGTTAAATGTCATGTAATATTGATGTAGTGCTAACTAATTATCACGTTGAATTTGTTATTTTTAACATGGCACTAACGTGCCATTTGTTATTTTTAAAATATTTTAATTTGATAATTATTTTATTTTTATTTTTTAAATTTATATTTTAAATAATATTTTCATTTCTTAAATGATTTCCTTATCTTCAACTATTATTTTTATTTTCTTAAATATTTTTATTAATTTCTTAACTAATATTTAAATTTAAAAAATAGTTAAAAAATAATATCAGTTAAGAAAATAATATTATTCAAAAAACATATTTAAAAAAATAAAGAAACCAATTAATTATCAAATTAAAATATATAGTTGAAAATAAAAATTATTTAAATTTTATAATTAATGTATTTTTATTATTTTAAATCTTTTATTTTTTACTAACATTTTTTATGTATTGAATAATAATTTTATTTTTCAGATATTATTTTTATTTAAAATTATGAAGTTATTAAAAATAAAATAGTAGTTTAAAATTGATAAAAATATTTTTAAAATATAAGTAATAGTTGAAGATAAAAATAATATTTAAGAAAAAAAATACACTAATTATCAAATTAAAATATTTATAAAAATAAAAAAAAAATATCACATGGCATCGACATGGCAATAAAACAATGTCATATCAACGCCACTAGTCATTTAATAGTTTTTAGAAAATTTGATAGAAATATCCTTCCTTTTATTTTATGTTTTGATGGGTCAAAAATTGTAAAAGTCATCTTAGTTAGTTTTCAGCTTATCTAAAAAAATATAAAGTCTTGTATAGGTTCTTTATCGAGTTGTAAGCTGATACTGACAATGGAAACTAGAATAAGTCAATAAGTCTAGTACGCGCAGCATACTCAATAGGCTAGAAGAACACAGTACGCATGTCAAGCCTGGGAAGAAAAAGAGTTTAGACGAGTATGGATCCCATCAGTACGAATCCAATACAATATGGTGCATTCACTAAAACCATAATGAGCAGCAAAGAGACCAAGCATACTGAAGAGATGACGTCACAAGCACAATACTGCAAGCATGACCACACCTGCATAGACTGTCCAGTCTAGGTCATGAGCATGGAGCTGCAAATGTGACTACACAAGTATAGACTTTCCAGTCTAGGTCCAACATATGAGGAGGAACCAAAAGAAGAACAAACTTTGAGAATTGGAGAAGCCTTAAAGTCTGCAAGCACCAAACTTCCAGTTTCCCTACCTAAGACACTCAGTTCAGGATCCTCATACTGACAAAATATTATCGTTCTGACAAAAGATGAGTCGTCGCTTTCAAAGTCAGAGAAGGCGAAGAAAAAGGTGTAGACCCTATGCCAAATGTACACCTGCCCGCCAAATGCTGCAATCAATAGAGACATCCGACTGGACATCTTCCATTGTCTCTGACGGATCTAAATCCCAACCTTCAACATCTCAGGTATAAATATCGGAGAAACCATCGAAGAAGAAGGTTAAACACTCACATTCGCGAATGTACAAGAACTACAGAAGCACTCTAAGGCTGTCAATCGTCAAGTTCTGTAACCTCGCATTGGAAGTTTAAGCTTAGCAGGGTGAGCTGCTTTCTAGGCTATTTCAGCTTTCCGTGTGTCACTAAGTGAACACGAGACTTAGAATCTTCGCATTCTTGAGTTACCATTTGGTATTTTTTCTCTCCCAGAAAAACTACAATAGTCAAGTACATCTTGTACTCTGACTCTTACGGGCAACCTGCCGCAGAAGGGAAAGTTCACGGGGAAACTCTAAACATCCCATTCCGGGGATTAGAAGGCTGAGTGGTGTGCCCACACTCTAAGGAGCTGCGAAGCGAGGAACCAAGCAAGGACCAGGTGAGTGCGCTTGTGGATCGGTGGACGGGACATTCATCGACAAGCAATAGATCGTAGAAGCACCTGTAAACGTTCTGAGGTTAGTGAATTTTTGGACTGAGTGTCTATAGAGTGGATGTAGGACGGTTTAGTCCGAACCACTATAAACCTTTGTTTCATTTATTGCTTTATTTCCTTATCTCTTTATCTGTCAGTATAGCTTTACACTACTTAGAAACCCAACCACACAAGTGTTGGAGTATACTTTGAATATTGACTGATAAGTTAAAGTTAACGACACATACTTAAGCACCTTTTGAATAGACCAAGCTGACTTGTCACTCACAGCTTTGATAAGCACTTGATACCGAATTGAACAAATATAACGCTGCGTATTTACAATGTACTATGATAAACTGGGACCAACAAGTGGTATCAGAGCAGTCAGCCCTTACAGACTGGTCGTTTTGAGTCGCTTAGGACTGGTATCCTTTCCTTGCATATCTTTTTTGTTTTGTCTAGCTCAGGTTATAGAGATGATGAACATGATAAAGTTGTCGTTGTACAACCCTGAAAAGTACGTGTTGGTCCCGGTTTATCAGGGTATAACTTGGCAGCGGAAAATGTGTTAGTTCGTTTCTTGCACTCTGCTGGTTACTCAGTTGACTGGGACCTTGTCAGCTGGTAAGTCAACTGGCACTATGAGTACTCAGCTGACTGGCGACTGGCTGGTCAGTTGGTAGCTCAAGACTTAGAATATTTTAAGCCTAGTTGCACAGTTATATCAGTTTTCAGATATACATCAGCACTTCAGTGCTGGGTTTCAAATACAAATTTAAATACTGAAAGCAAATAAAGGCAAAGGATTTTTATAGTGGTTCGATCAACTGATCTACGTCCACTCTCCAGTCGACTCACTGGAAATTCACTATAAGAGCAATCAGGTACAAAGAGTCCTACGATCTATCTCCAGCTGGTAGATGCCCCGTCTACCAGTCCACTGGATCAACCGCTCCCGGTCCTTGTCCTTCTTCAGCTCTCGTCAGATGGATGGAGTGCGAGCACATCACTTCAACCTCCTCCCCTGACTGGTTGGGTGTTGAGTTCTCCCAAGAACGAGTCTTCTCAATGCGGCAAACTGCCCGTAATAACTCAAGAGCTGGCTGGCTCTAGAGCTGCTATGTTCTTCCTCAGAAAGAGAAAGAACACCAAGTGAGATCTGTAACTTACAAGCTGGAAGCTTGAAGTCTCGTGTTTGAATAAATCAACACACGGATAGCCTTTAGAGAGGCCTCGAAAGTTGTATGCTTTTACTTGCTTGAGCGTAATAAATTTCAGTCTTTCGGTAGGTGAAGAGTATTGAATGTTGATGGATCCCAGGTATTTATAGACGGGGGATCCCATTCAAATCTACTAGCCGTTTGGACACATCCGGAATGGGTCTCTGTCCTCGGATGTACTTCAGACGGCGGCAGGTAGGAATTTCAGGAAAACGCCATACCTGTGTCTGCTTTTTCTGACACAGACCTCTTTGTGTCAGAACGGCATTATTTCGTCAGTACGAGGAATCGCAACTGGTGTCTTGAACTGATAGACTTTAAGGATATCCTTCCTTAAAGTCTTACTTTGTCAGTATATTCCTCAGACGAATCTTCTTTTTGTCTCTAAGACTCTGGGAGAACGAATCTTCAATTCTGCTGGTACCCTCCGACTGGTAGAACATACTGGTGATCTTGTGCTGGCAGTCTCTGCTGGTGACTTAGCGCTTGCACAATCTTAGTCTACCAATTTGTCTGGATGTTAACTCTTGGAATCTCCCATGACTGGTGGCTTCACCGCTGGTGAATAGTGTCAGCCAGAACACGTATTCTGCTGGTAGGATTTGTCAGCCTCCTGTTGGTGAAATCCTTCCAACTGGTGAACAGTAGCCAGTCATTAGCTCTTGACTCCACGCTGATGAACAGTGTCAGCATGGGTCTGTCAATCGCTTTTGCTGGTGAGACTTCTCTCAACTGGTAAGCACATATCATGCTGGTGAACAGTAGCCAGCATGAGTCTTGATCAGCTACGACTTACAACTCAAAAGACCTAAACAGGACTTTACATTTGAGACTAGAGCTATTCTAGAGATAAACTGACGCTGGTAGGACTTAGGATTTGATCCACCAAAACACTTAAACACCAAATCAAAAGATCTAAGCTATCAACTGGGGAAGGGAAACTTTGATAATTTTCCCAACAGTACGAGATGTGGAAGAAGAGATCTTCCATACAGCTGAAGATCATACATCCATAAATGATAGAAGTTCTAGAGAATGGTCCAATAAAGATGACAAAGACCCTTCCAGCTCTAGGAGAAGTTGGAGCAAGGATCGTAGAATAGTCGTTTGACGAATGGATCTCTGAGGACAAAAGAAGGAATCAACTCAACTCCGTAGCTCTTGAAGCCATACTATCTTCCCTTCTAGATGCATTGGTGGAGGAAGTCATTCAGTTCAACACTGCCAAAGAAGTTTGGAGCTACTTGGACACACTCTGTCACGAAACATATCAAATAAAATGCAACAAGCTACAAGTGTGTGTGGACAAGTACGAGTCATTCCAGATGCAGCCTGGAGAGACCATTAAGGCCATGGAAAAGAGATTCAACGCCATCGTCAACGAGCTCAAGGCACTGGACAGGCCATACACAAATGCATATCTAAGTGCTAAGATCTTGTCCAAGATGTTAAAGGAGGATTGTTCGTTAAAACTACTGCCCTAAAAGAGAAGGATCTTTAAAAAATGATGACCAAGGAATTGTTCGCCCAGCTACAAGCCCATGAACGAGACATTCAAATGGTGAACAAGAACAGAACCATGAGAGCCGCTAGCTCAACAAGCCAACAGGCAGAAGACGCGGCCTACTTCGTTAAGCGGGGTTCTTAATGGAAACCAAAGAAACCCTTCCACACCGACCATCCAGCTGATTAGTCAAGCTTAGTCTAGGAGAAGCCAACGACATCTCGTTCTCAACCTAAGGAAGAAGAGAGCTCTATTGCAGAGCTTGAGGAAAAAATGAGAAAACTTTCCAAACTCCTCGAGAAGGCCAAAGGAAAGAAGGAAGCAATCGACTCCGATGAGAAGCGGTTCATTAAAAGAGCACACAAAGTATGCTTTTAGTGCGGATCTTCGGAACACCTCAAGCTCGATTGTCCTTCTGTCGATAAGGAAGAAAGGGAGAGACCTCGACAAATCTTCGAGCGTCGAGTACCAAAGGCCGTAGCACAGGCTATGCTAACCAGAAAAGAGATGCCGAACATCCCCGATCATGATGAGAACTACTCATCTGAAGAAGCAGCTGGGGAGAAAGAACTTCTAGCATTCCTAGTAGTAATTGGAGAAGAAGCCGAGGATGATCTTGAAGCTGATGCGGAAACAACCCTCACTGCTTCTAGTGAACAGGTAAACATTTCACTTGTTATCATTCAATCACATACAAGTTTGATGAATCTGAGTCATATTGTTCTGATTCAGAGGAAATCACCTTAGACATTTTATCGCATGAATTTCAAAAGCTTTATGAAATTAAAAATGTCTTAGCTGCTGAAAATATCCACTAAGATCTAGGGTCTCTGTTTTGAATGAGGAAATTGAAAAATCTAGATCCACTAGTGAAGAGTTAGAAAAACCAAAGATAGAACACTCAGCATAGCTGATGAATTTTCAAAATCTAGAATCTAAGTGTAAATATTTGAATTTAATTATCTTTGAGCAAGATGAAAAACTCTCTTTCTTTAAGAAAGGCTCAAGAGGGTTTGATGAGGTCATGTTGAGCATGAGAGAGCTTTCAGATAAGTCAGGTTTAGGATATGAAGAAATTTTGAACAGTGATAAACCTGCACCTACTGGTACTAGGAGAAATATTATTTTTATTAAAGAAAACCCTAGTACACATTCTGAGTAAAGTGATCTAGGGGTAGCTATTCTCACACCATGTCATATTGGTAATGCTAAAAGTTGGTTATCCAACAACCCCAAGCTGATGGATCAGCATGAGAAACATAAGTCCAAGACACAAGGTAAGTTGGTCATACAACAAAAACCTATGCTGGCAAGATCTCATGTTGACAAGAAGTCAGTACGGTCTCAAAATTTGACCGAGAAGTATGTCCCTACTGCGAGGAAGTCAACCTACTTGACAAGTTCAGCCAAACAAACAGTACAGTCTGTGAGGAAGCTGAATACTCAACCTAGTCATTACACTATCTGGGGAACCAAATCTCAAGTACACCTTGAGGGGAGGAAATTACCAAGTAGGGGGAACACCTACTTGAGGCCAGAGCCAACTCACAATTCTCATTTAAAGGCTATGAAGGCTAACCGAGGTAATGTTAACTTGCTAAATAAGCCATCATCAAGGTATTCACGACCGGAATACACTTTCCGAGGTTCTCAAAAGAAAAACAATCACAAGAGAACATCACACACAACCACACCATCCCAATTCAAAAACATGCATTACTTCAAAAGAAAGGGAAAGGTTGTTGGTAATTACAACAAAAAGTATACATATTTTGTCAAAATCACAAAAGTGTGGATTCCAAAAGGAATAATCACACGAGCTAATCGTGCAGGACCCGCAGACACACGGGGACCTAAATGCTAAATCTTTGTGATTGCAGGAATATGGATTGAAGGAAAGAAGTGAGTGGATCCTCAATAGCGGATGCTCAGCTCATATGACAGGAATCAGAGAATTCTTTTCAGAGCTAAATATGATTCGTGGACCACTAGTGCTATTTGGTGACAACTCCAAAGGAAGAGTAATTGGAAGATGATGCATTGAGCATAATGGGCTGAGAATCATAAATGTATCACTCGTCACCAATCTAAAGCACAACATGCTTAGTATCAATCAACTCAGCGAAATTGGGTATACTGTCTCCTTTGAGGAAGCTGAATGTTAGATCAAAGACAAGAATACTGGAGACATCAAGCTGAGGGGAGTTTGCAAGGGTGGACTCTATGTTGTAGACTGGCTGAGCGGGCAGACTGGATCATGCTTTATTGCCACTAGTACATCAGAGTCAAATTGGTTGTGGCACAAGAGGTTAAGACATCTCAATTTCAAAACAATCAACTACTTGGCTGAGCATGACTTGGTAAAATGATTACCAAGCGGAGTGTTCAAGAAGAAAGGAGTGTGTAAAGCTTGTCAGCTAGGGAAGCAGACCAAGACATCCTTCACTAACAAAGCAGTCAGCCCAAGCACTACCCGAGTGCTACCACAACCATCGGAGGAAAAAGATTTTCACTAGTAGTAGTGGATGATTACTCGCGCTTTACATGGATCAAGCTTCTCAAAACAAAGGATGGAGTGAAGATCATGCTGCCAGAATTGATTATGCGATTATAGAATCAACGAGAGACTACAGTCAAGAGGATCAGATCAAACAATAGGACAGAGTTTTGCAACAAGCCTGTGATGGATTTCTTTACGGTAGTAGGCATCGGGCATGAGAATTCTACTCTAAGAACTCCGCAGCAAAATAGCCTAACAGAACGAAGAATCGAACACTAAAGGAAGCTGTTCGAACTATGCTGGCAGAGACCAAACCGGCCAAACCGGACCGTGTACACCCCTAAGCTGTACTGGGTGACATTGCAAATCAAGTCAGAAAAGTCAAGGCAGTGCATTGCTCACATGCTACATTTCTCAAATTGAGCTCACAAGAGTAGCAGATGCACTTCAATCAACCAACTGAATTAATGTTATGCAAGAGGAACTTGCAGAATTCACTCGCAATCATGTTTGGGACTTGGTTGATCGTCCATCACATCAGTCTATGATTGGAACCAAGTGGGTTTTCAAGAACAAGCGAGATGAAGCTGGTAACATAGTCATAAATAATGCCAGGCTAGTTGCCAAAGGATATGCGCAGTGTGAGAGAATCGACTTTGACGAGACCTTTGCCCCTGTAGCCAAACTGGAGGCTATAAGGCTATTTCTAGCTTATGCTGCATATGATGGATTCATAGTCTATCAGATGGATGTGATGAGCGCCTTTCTCAACGGTGAAACATGGTACATTGGTTATTCGTATTAGTTTACTATACTGAGTCCAAGCTCTCAGTAGACTATGATATTTACATCAAGTGGTAGAAGACGGTCTAGTAGACTGAGATTGAGTCCAAGCTATCAATCCTTAAACTTACTATTGAAGACAGAGAGATGCATATTAAAGTTGAGTCCAAGCTCTCACTTTATTTGAAGATTGAAGTCTAAGCTGACGGAGCTATGTGCTGAACGATTTCTTAGATCTAGCATACTGAAACAATCCTACTGTGTTTACAGTGTATGCTGATGACTATGGATTGGACGTGACGCTCGAACTTCAAATGGCGTACAAAAGAAGTCACATTTATTAAGGTTTTTAAAGCGACAAGATTGCAAACAGTCAATCGAATTCCTTGGTTCAATACCATGTTCCCACGTCACAAAGAACGACACTCGAGGGTGCACCTACGTAAGCAACCACGACCCTACAGCTAGGTCAAAATGATGAAAATTGTCACTTCACCTCCTAACCGTCGGTCTTCTGAAATTTCAATCTGAACAACACCTTTAGAAATTTCATCTTGGAGCCATTTTTATCAAAAGGGTTCGATAACTGAGAAATCTTTATGTGTTCTCAAAACTCCTTGACACTCGATCATCTTCCCAAAACCGATTGAATACTCCTTAATCTTTCAAAATCAATGGCTGATCACAATAACTGCTACATATCTTCTACCAAAGCCGGACCTTCTGATCCTATCCCATCTCCAGGTTCTGTTTCTGAGTCATACCCACAACATGAGCCTTCCTTCACCGTAATTCAGAGTGTGGAACACTTTGATTTCTCTCTCAAATATGGGAAACTTCAGATCTCCTTCAGAAATATTATCTCATGAGCAAATCTATCATTTGAACAACAACGTACTGCTCAGGATCAGAAAGAGAAGGTCTTGCATGAGGTATGGGTGGAAGAACACAAAGACTCGAGACTGATCAACATGTTAAAGAAGTAAGGTCTCCTAACCTTCTTGACAACAAAACCCAAGAAATTACACCCTCACACGTGGCAGTATTCTACGCTAGGGCAGTGATAGCCAAGTCAGACGCATTTTACCACATCAGTCTTTGGGAAGAAAATTGTCATAGATCAAAACTTATTGGCCAACATATACTCGCTGAACCAGAAGGGTTCACATGTTGCTATGTACAGAGATTGGACAGCGAGTACCAAAAATACTCATCTCGATGACTTCTACAAGTTCTTATGTGATATAGTTATCCGTATGTTACAATGCGAGACAGGATCCCATTCAGAACTTAGTCAAAGAAAATACTCTGTCATGATGGAGATCGATGATGAAATCAAAGGAGACTGGGCCTCCTTCATATATGGTCGTTTACTAGAAAACATGAGGCAGAACGTGGAGATGGAGGACACCAAGATCTTTACATACCAAGTCAGTTTTGGATTGAAAATAAGTCATTTGCTGGAATTGTTGCTTCTAGAAGATAAGCTTGAACCCAGAGAGTCACTGATAAGCACAAACTACATACATACCTTCAAGAAGCCAAAACAAAAACTTGCATCAAACCGGATTCTCACTAGACGTTCTGGAAAAGAAATTTTGGGGTCTGCTCCTGAAGAATTAGTAGAAGCATTATCCACTGAGTCACAAGGAGAGTTTATCCCACCGCTGGCTTCACCGATATCAGACAAAGTTCGTACTGAGTCGAAAAGTAAGGCAAAATTAAACATACTCTTTCACGAGTTGGAAGAAATTGAGTCTCCAGGATTGTCGACCATTCTGCCACCAGTTATGGCCACTGCTCTACCGATTGAAGAACCTACTCTTCTAAAGAAAGGACGAAAGCTGGTAAAGAAGTATGCCACCAGAAGCAATCCTGCCCTTGGTACCACTGATCACACATTGTCACAAATGGTGAGAAAACGCTCTCCTACCCCTGAAGAGATCGAAAGAGCGGCCAAATAGAGTGAAATGAAGAAAAAGAGATTAGCAAAATGGCTAGCTTAAGAAAGGATAAGAAAGACTAATGAAAGAATAGCTATTGAAGCCGCACTCGACGCCAGGGAGGAAGCATTTGAAAGAATCAAAGCCAATGTTGAAACAAGAAAGAAGTCTGTTACTAAATCAAGGGTCCACAAGCCAAATCCTCTCAAGGATCGAGTGGAGTTCCAAAAAGAATTAGCAAGGATGCTAATTGCTGCTTTGAAAGGTAAAGGGCATGCTTATAAGGTAGATCCTGAATTATTGGCGGGATTCATTGAAGCTAGGACCTAAGATCTTGACCCTTCAAAACATAGGCAATCAGATATTTTAAAGCAGGTTCAACAAATTGGTGGCTGAGTTACTACAAATTGTGAATGATGGAGAAAGTGAAGATGAGGTGATGAGAATGGTGGATGAATACAGAGGTGAACAGGACCTTGATCAGACTGAAACAGGTGATGATAAATCTTTGGAAAGGGAGATACATGCAGTTGATCCGAGAGAATTTTTGTTCTACATGAATGAAGCCATAAACCCTACAGAGCATGTGGAGATCAATGATCTAACCAATGATGACCTCAATCTCCGAGAGCAGATCACTACTGAATATCAAGAGTATTATGATTCCAACACAACCCAGAGTGAGGAGGATGTTACAGATCCACTGTTCACAGAGTTACAAATGGAGTGAAACTTCCAGTAGAGGGAGGAAGTGTTGGGACTTCTACTATCGAACCTCTCTTGATTACTCAATTCTGGGATGATTTTGGGATCAAGCAGCCAAGGAGAATCCAATTCATGGCCAAAGGGAAAGGAGATCGAGCTACTGTCATTCGAAGTGCCTGAAGATCCAAATGTGGACTTTGATCTACCATTTTCTGCCGCAGATCTGACAAAAGGATGACAGCACCTCACAGATGGGATCGTCGCCCGTACCCCTACAATCAGTCATACACACGGGTCCCCAATGTCCTTATCCCAACTGTTGAACTTCCGTGAAGAAATATCATCACAGACCACATCAGGGACCTATGTCATCCCTTGCAACGATATGATGAGCATAACAGAGATATCTTCGAAATTGCATACGTGCTAAGTGAAGTCATAAAAAAGATACTCCATCCGTCCCGATTATTTGGTCCATGTTTCCTGTTTGGGGTGTCCCATTTATATGGTCCATTATCTAAATTTAGTACTATTTTTTGCATGTGTTTACAAATTTACCCTTATAAATTGAACATAATTAATAGAGTTATTATTAATAGTTAATGCTAAATAAGGGTAATTTAGCAGATTTGTTCAAATATTTAATGTATTCATAAATGAGTTTTGACATTCATGCAAGTTAAAACTGGACCAAATAAATGGGACGAAGGGAGTAGTAGACATGGAGATCGAAGATCTACTTGCCATTTATCGTAGATTGTCCTATGCTCCGAGCAGAATTCAGACAATGGAGAATTTATGATATCTGCACTCATCAATTGAACCATGAAGATAAAGTTTTCATGCACTGCAGACTTGGGTGGTCATACTGGCGATCAGACAAACAATGGGCAAATGAATGGATGGGTGTTAGGTTTGGCGAGCATCAAATGCCTAGGGAATATATTCAAGATAGGTTGCTGGAGATTCGCTCTTATAGGGCTATTCCTGGAGTTCATGGTGTTCTACCATTGAAGGTCCCTTTCTCATCATTGAATGGATCCCAGAAGAACCATCAGGCATTACTGGTGTCCAAGGCTTGAACTATTGAACGAGCTTGCGAAGTGGGAACCTAACACACAAGATAGTCAAATTCTAAGACACTTTGAATGCGAACTATTTCGCTTAGGACAACTTTGCACCTGGAGATCTCTACCTATTGTGAGACGACCTACATTCAAACCAGTTGAAGTACATCTAGCCGTGTCAAAGTTATGGGAGTCACTGGCACTCGCTGCTCTTTGGAATGAGTCAACGACTGATCCTCACTCATCTATTCCCAATGTTAATAGAGCGTCCTCTTTTGGAACAAAAGTTGGAGCTCTTCCAGAATCTCCAACAGATAGATTAGTGAATGTAGAGCTCTCTCTCAACCTCATGTAGATGAAACCATCCACTTCCAGCCGAGCTGCCAATACAAAACCTCCATCGGTTTCTACTTCAACTGTTGCAAATGCTTTCCATCTGCCCACCTCCCATGTGCATGAAATTATCCAACAATCAGAAGAACGAGTCCTCAAGATCATGGAGGAGAGGATTGACACACTGGTTGGTGTCATCAAGAGGGGGAAGAAACAAGAAGAAGAGCTAATGAGGAATGACAGAAGAAGTTCGAAGCCAGCATGGACAAGTTTTATGAGGTTCTAGCAGCTCTCTCGAAAACAAGGATGAAGTCATTTCACCTCTGAAATCTCCTTTATACATCCGCTGTTGTTTATTCTGTTGATTATTTGGACTTGTATCTTTGATAATCTCTATTATCAAACTTTCTCTTGATTATTCTTGCTCTCACATACTTAAGATTTAATTGCTCTAAACTTATTTGAAATATTAATCGAGCAATATCTGTCCAAAATTATAAGAAGATCTTAAGTAGAAAGCTGAATTTGAGGGGGAATCTTTATGAGTTTATAGACTGAATGTCGTACTTGTAAAAACTTTAAAGCACTTCGCTCCGTATCAGCTTAGGTTAGAGATGGCTTTGACCAAGCCAAAAAGGGGGAAATTATTAGGAAATTCGATAGAAATATCCTTCCTTTTATATTATGTTTTGGTGGGTCAAAGGTTATAAAAGCCATCTTAGTTAGTTTTCAGCTTAGGTACAAAAATGTAAAGTCCTGTATAGATTCTTTATCGAGTTGAAAGCTGATACTGACAATGGAAACTAGACTAAGTCAATAAGTCTAGTATGCGCAGAAGACTCAACAGGCCAGAAGAATGTAGTACGCATGTCAAGCCTGGGAAGAAAAAGAGTCTAGACAAGTACGGATCCCATCAGTACGAATCCAGTATAGTATGGTGCATTCGCAAAAACCATACGGAGCAGCAAAGGGACCAAGCATACTGAAGAGATGATGTCACAAGCACGATACTGCAAGTATGACCACACCAGTATAGACTGTTCAATCTAGGTCATCTGCATAGAGCTGCAAGTGTGACTACACAAGTATAGACTTTCCAGTCTAGGTTCAACATATGAGGAGGAACCAAAAGAAGAACAGACTTTAAGGATTGGAGAAGCCTGAAAGTCTGTTAGCACGAAACTTCAAGTTTTACTACCTAGGACACTCGGTCCAGGATTTCTCATAATGGCAAAATACTGTCGTTCTGACAAAAGACAAGTCTTCGCTTTCAAAATCAGAAGAAGGCGAAGAAAAAGGTGTAGACCCTATGCCAAAAGTACACCTACCTGCCAAACGCTGCGACCAATAGAGACATCCAATTGGACATCTTCCATTTTGTCTCTAACAGATCTAAAATTCAAACCTTCAACATCTCAAGTATAAATATTGGAGAAACCATCAAAGAATAAGGTTACACACTTACATTTGCAAATATACAAGAACTACAGAAGCACTCTAAAGCTGTTAATAGTCAAGTTCTATAACCTCCCACCGGAAGTTTAAGCTTAGTAGGGTGAGCTGCTTCCAATGCTATTTCAGCTTTCCGTGTGTCACTAAGTGAACATGAGACTCAGAATCTTCGCATTCTTAAGTTACCATTTTGTAGTTTTTCTCTCCAGAAAAACTACAACAGTCAAGTACATCTTGTACTCTGACTCTTACGGGAAACCTGCCGCTGAAGAGAAAGTTCACAACGGAAGTCTAAATACCCTATTCCGACGACTAGGAGGCTGAGTGGTGTGCCCACACTCTAAGGAGCTGCGAAGCAAGGACCAGGCGAGTGCACTTGTGGATCGGTGGAGGGGGCATTCACCGACAAGCAATAGATCATAGGAGCACCTGCAAACTTTCTGAGCTTAGTGAATTTTTAGACCGAGTGTCAGTATAGCTTTAAACTACTTTGAAACCCAACACACAAGTGTTGGAGTATACTCTAAATACTGGCTGATAAGCTGAAGTTAACGACACGTACTTAAGTGTTTTTTGAATAGACCAAGCTGAATTGTCACTCTCAGCTTGGATAAGCACTTGATACCGAATTGAACAAATATAATTTTCTGCTTCGTATTTACATTGTACTCTGATAAACCAGGACCAACAATAGTTGAGTTGGTATTTGAAGATAAAATTTTCTAATAAAGTAAATTTTGAAATATAATTCCTTAATTGAAAAAAATTGGGATAAAATTTTTTAATTTATGAAAGATTTGGATAAAATTTCTTTTCTCTATATCTATGTTTCTATATATATGATGGGGCTCCATCCCTATATATACACGTCAGTGATATTGTAATATTGGACGTATAATCAATAATAAAAATATCTTTGTTTCTATCCATGGTGTTATCTCTTTTTTTTTTTTTCATATTTTCGTTAGTGATACGATCATTGCCGAAAATATTTAGATCGCAGTCCAGCAACTCGACTGAAACGATTCAGACGTGATGTGGAAATAAACTGATAACTTGACACGATGGGGAAGATTCAACACCTTTAAAGTTGACCCTTATATAACCGCAGACAAGAACGAAAACAAACCCCTACAACCCAAAAAGCAACTCGCCTCAACAACGATGGATATAATGAAGACGCCACAAACGGCTGTGGGATAGGTCAAATTTCGAATTCTAGGCTTTTGAATTCATGAGCCTTAAGAGAAATATTAAGGAAATAATCTCACAAATTTTATTAAACTAAAAACTCCATAAATTGTCCAAAACAAGATCTATATATAGACAACTCAAACTCTGATGTAATAAAGAAAATAAATCTAAAAGCATATCAAATCTATTAAGATATACAATAAGTATATCTTAATATATTTGTAATAAAAAGAAACTAAACATCTAGAAGGAAATAAACAAAAATTCAAAATTAATTTAAAAACTAAATTAAAAATTTGAAATTAATCTTCATCTTTCAGCCCACCAGGATCTTCATTAGTTAGGGATTTCAATTGAGCCAATATCGGCTTAGCCAGTTCTATTGGGTTGCGGGTTATTCGGTTCGGGCTGAATTTTTTTTGGACTAAAAAATCTTGACCCTAACCCTAACCCATCGTTTCGATCTAGCCCATTGGACTAATGAATTTACAAAATATTTTTTATTTATAATATTATTTTAATATGTCTTCATATTATTATATATTTTTCTCACTTTAATAATCTTTAAAATAATAGAATATATACAAAATATTTATTTTTTCTTTTAAAAAAAATTAAAATACATCACAATTTTTATTTATTCATATATTTAAATATTACGAATATATTACTTTATTATATACATATATATGTATATATGTTAACTTCATGAAATAGCTTTTAAGGATCTATTATAAATTAGTTTATATTATGTGACTTAAAATTTAATAAAGAAATGTGATATTGAATAATATAAATATTTTTTGGTAATATAGTTATTATAAAAAATTAATCAGGTCAATCGGGTCATCCCATTGATTTTTGGGTTCATTTCTATCGGACCTCACGTTATTTAATCTCAAGCTATTCGTTTAAAATTTTTTTGGGGCTAAAATATATCAATTCTATCCCAAATGTTGCCTTGGGTTAATCGGTCCGAATTTCAGGCTAAATTGACATCCCTTGAATTTACAATAAAAAAATCAATAATTTTTATAAACTAATAAGCGATTTGGCACAGAAAATCACATACTAAATCCAAAAAAATTGAACCGATCTTACACTTTACATGTGACAACGACTACAATTGATCAATTTTAAATAATTCAAGCATTTTTCAAATGATGGGTATAGTTCAATAATAGCAAGTAATAATTGAATTATCAACCGAACTGCAAATAGGCTTCTAGAAAAAAGAGAGGAAGAGAGAGAGAGATAACGAGTATTTTTTTATTATATTCAACTTCTTTGAAATATTTGTATATGTTGTTGGATGGATATCCACCAATCATCTTCGTAATTAAGTCTTATAATTAGAAGAAAAAATAGGAAATTAAGGAACAATTTCTTTGACTATGGCTAGTTAATTAATGCTTATGCTTTTTTCCAACAACCAGTGAGAATTAATTTCACATTCATAGATACGTAAATTAAAATCAACTGTACATACGGTCTTTATTAGTGGTGGTGGCATCCCAAACTTATGGGTGATTCCAAATGTAGCCGCATTTTTGCTAAATATAACCCCTTTAAAAAATAATAATTTAAATTATAATATAAAATTACAATTTTATCCTTACATCTCCCAATTTAAAACCTAATCAAAATAATAAAATCAAACTAAAAAATGCAGCCCCAATTTAAAATCTAACCAAAATAATAAAAATTAAACTAAAAAATTGCAGTTCCATTTCAATCTACGTCAATAAAAACTCAAAAGCGAAGAGAAACTATCTTCCAAAATTAAAATTCCACTATGAAAATCAAAATCTCTTATTTCATTTTCTAATATTTGGCATGAAGTCATTGGAGGCTGCATCAAGAGGATATGAAGATATTATTTTTCCCATACAAGAATGCGTAGACATTAATGCTGAATGTTTTAATTTCCAGATAATTGAAATTTTGGGAGGTTTTCTCTGCACATTCTGTCGAAGAAACATGTAAAGAAAAACATGATGGATTTAGGGATTTGGCATATGAGGCGCTGGGTATGATTTGGTAGGAACTACAACTAACAATAACAAACTCCTAATTGGTGTGACAAATATTACGAAACATATGTTCATGCAATTGCACCTAATCCTGACATTATAATTTGTTCTTCCCGATACAAGAATGCATAAATGTTGAAGGTCTGTTGGGTTTTTGTTTTTGTAGATTTGATATTTTAATTTTTGTAGAATCTATTTATCTATATAATTGGGGCTACGTGGGTAAATTTGTAATAGTCTATTTTAATTTTAATTTTTATTTTTATTTTTTCAGATGGGCTATATTTAGCAAAAACGTGACTGCATTTAGAATCATCCCAAACTTATTCAAATCTCTCTTGTCTCGCAAAAGATTTTTTTAACATAAACTTTAACAAAATTGCAATAATAATAATAATAATAATAATAATAATTTGTATGTGCAGTTAACTACGCCCATGCGTAGCATCTTTTCTCTCACTCTCCAATCCCACAAATTTTTCTCTTCAAAATATAACCAGCCTCTTGATATATCTTGGATTTAGATATATCTTGTATAGCAAGTTATGTATACCCTAGATAGATTTGATTTCTTTGTATTATATAAACCATGTTGTACTTCATATTTACATTGAGTGAAATACAATTATTATTTCCCTACATGGTATCAGTCAAACCTTGGCATAAACCCTAGTTTTTCCTCCCTTATATTTTTTCCATCGGCACCCCCCAAACTTAAACACTTGATTGTTCTCAATCAACAAAAGAATGAATCAAAAGTTCAAGTAGAAGAGAAGTGCAATGCCTCACAAGATTCATCACAATCAAACTCGTAAATCCACAAAACATCAACACTCTGTAAGAATCAGAAAATCAGTAAACCATGGAAGACTCACAAGGGAAGTGTTTTCACTCATTCACTCAAGTGTTTAGGATAATATGAGATCACACAAGTCATGCAAATCAAGTTCTACCATAGGCTTGCAAATATTCTAAATCTCCACTGCAAAAATGTGTACACAAGTCTAAGTTCAGAAAGAACTTTATTCAAGGTTGTAATGTAGACTTTTTGGTGAAAAGTAGGGAAATATATGGCCAAGTGACTAAAATCAATTGAGTTGATCATTCTCAACAAATCAAAACCACTATCTATTGATATCCACCCATCTCCTATAATATTCAACATCAAACAAGGCTCTTTTATTTATCTCTCTTTTTTTTTTCTTTTTCACACATCCTTTTATGCTCTAAACAATTTTGTATATTCATTTGAGCTTATAAGGATTAAACGCAAGACACATAAACTTTTTTTTTCATTTTCTATATTTTTCTAGAGCCAACCTTATATTTTGCTTTCACCTTCTAATAATATCTTATCCTTCATCAAACAAATCCCAACCCACTCTCATAGACAAGAGTTGATTCCCCTATCATTTTTCCAACTCATAGACAAAGAAAGAAAATACATAAGCTCAAAAGGGCTGACTAGGGATAAATGTTCGATTAGGACAGTGTATGGGATAAATAGGCTAAACAAAGATGGCCTAAAATCATTTCCTAAACCTGTGCACACTTAACAGTCTTGAAACAGAAACAAAGCAAGTTCTAGAGATACTCAATAATGCAGACACACTCACAAGAAAATTTCAGGCTCAAAACTCACACTTGGGACAAATTTTCTTCCATAGAAAACATCTAATCATCATCCACATCATGCCTTTGTAAGTTTCAAAACAAGTAATCATGCGATTTTCTACATTCATAAGCATACTCAACCACTATCACAATCAATGCATAATCAAGTCAATCAATTCAAATCTTGCATTCTTGCTAGGGTTATCTCATAGCTACGCAAATTTTCTCACAAAATCACAATTTTATTCAACAAATGCAATAAAAAAATTTAAACTAGGCAGAAATTTAACAAACCGAAAGCTTTAAATAAAAGGGAAGAAATAGTTTCAACTCCAAGTCCTCCTCCCCCCAAACTTATTCAATTGACAGAGAGAATAAGTTTGAAAATCAGACTAGGAGTGAAATAGTACCTTGATGTTGGTCTCAGACACCAACTTTTTATCCCGAAACCTTCAGAAATCGCGCGACGTGAGATTTTGGCTGCTGGCACTCCGCATCGACCGACACAGGCTCTGCGTCGGTCGTTGTGGAGCCTTCTTGTCGACCCTCCTCACTGGTCGAAGTGTTCCACGTCGAGCTACCTGTGTCGACCGATGCCAGGTCTGCGTCGGTCGAAACAGACACTGTTCCGATTTTTTTTTCGAAAATCAAACAGAAATAAACAATTTCGAAAACAAGGACATAAATTGAAAACAAATTGCAAAAAAAAATAACAGGAAATTGAAAAGAAAGCAAGTAAAAATTGGGTTACCTCCCAACAAGTGCTTGATTTAACGTCGCAGCTCGACGATACCTCAAATCACCATAACGGTCGAGTCCAGACTCGTCGACCCCTTGAATCTATCATGAAGACCCGGCGGTTCTGAATGATGGTGGTATACTCGGAATGAGGAAGCTTAATTGCCGATTTCACTGCTTCGTTTCCTTGTTCCCACAAGATGGCTTCTTCTTCTTCCTCCGGTGTCTCATCTCCTTCTTCTTCTTCTTCTTCAGTAGCCTTGATCTGGTTACACTCTCCTTTCCTCTTGTTCTTGTCAATGCAGAAGGTAATAGACTCTTCATTCCCTCGTAAAGTGATCTCCCCCTTCTTGCAGTCGATAAGGACTCCGGCTGTATCGAGGAACTCTCTTCCCAAGATCATGGGTGTGTTGGCATCTTCCTTCATCTCAAGGACAATGAAATCTGCAGGAAAAATCAAGTGACCAACTCTAATAAGAACATCCTCAACAATACCTTTGGGCTTCGACACAGATCGGTCCGCCATCTGAAGGGTGATCGTGGTGGCTCTCATCTCCCCAATCTCTAGCTTCTTGTAGATGGACCAGGGCATCAGATTGATGCTCGCCCCGGTGTCACAGAGTACATTTTGAAACTCTCTTCCTCCAATCTCGATAGGTATCGAGAAGCAGCCTAGGTCAGATCTCTTGATCGAGATCTGCTTCTGCAATAGGAGACTGCATTCTTCATGTATCTTCACTGTTTCATTCTCCAGGAACTGCTTCTTCTCACTCATCAACCTTCTGAGGAACTTCATATATCCCGGTATCTCCCTGAGAGCTTCAAAAAGAGGAATGTTAATATTCACTTTTTTAAAATTTCCAACAAAACGAGTGAATTTAGAATCTTCCCTTTTCTTTGCGAATCTCTGCGGGAAAGGCATAGGAGGCATCGGATCAGCTCTTCTTTCCTCCTTCTCTTTTTCTTTCTCGCCCAGTCTGGGCCTCTGTTTCGACCGAGATGAGGCTGTCTCGGACGTCCTGCTTTTTTTCTTTGTCGACCGTGATGGGCCTGCGTCGACCGGGGTGAAATCCTCTGTGTCGGCCGTCCTGCTCCCTATCTCGGCCGTCCCCTCTCTCTCTGCATCGACCGGGATGGATTCCATCTCTGTTGAAACAGAGAGGTCCTGCGTGTGATTTTCCTCCTTCTCTGCTTCCAAATCTCCATCCGGGTTGCTCGGGCCTTCATATCTCCTTCCGGATCGCAGTGAAATTGTATTTACTGACTTCCCCTTCGCTGGATTTATCTCTGTTGTGCTCGGAAGTTGCCCCGGCTTGTGCTGAGTACCCAAGGTAGTGGCTATCTGACTCAGTTGGGTTCCATCATCTGCAGATGTTTTATCATTAATTGCATGTGATTGGCCATCCCTTTGACTTTGTTCTCCACTTTGCCAAATCGGTTGTCCGAGCTCTTGATGAACTTCTCCAATGTCTCCTCCAGCACGGACTTCTTTCTCTCCACGATTTCTCCTCTTGTACCTATATCAAAACCAGGTGGAGGGTGTTCTGCAGCAGAGGGGTCAGAATAAGAAAATCCAGGGTGAGATCGCCCATGGTTGTGTTGATACCCTTGATTGCCTCGGTAGTTATTCTGATAACCACCGCCAATGTAGTTCACCTCCGAATTCGCGGCTCCAGATGAACTGCTTGCACCCCGGTTGATGTAATCAGCCTCCACCGGAACAATGGTCATGCTAGGGTCAATAGTAGCAGCTGCAGCACACATAATTTCTTTGTCATTATATTTTCCAAATTTTTGCATGTAATAATACAAGCCCA